>VXBA01003433.1:507764-598336 GCA_013399895.1 Serilophus lunatus | reverse complement strand
AAAAAAAAAAAAAAGGGGGCATGTTTTGGCTTTTTTATGGATGTTAACAGCTTATTAGCTCTTAAAGCATGTTCTGCATCTCACTTTCTGACTATATAAGGGCAGATACACCTTAAGCTCAATGAGTAGCATGGAATTTTGTCACTTCTTTTCCACAGTGTCACCCCCAATCTTGTATTTCTCGTGTATAAAAATAGGGCTACTGCATCTCCTTCTTCCGTGATTGCAAGCATCTTCAAAGAGAGGATCATCTTCTTTCAACTAGTAAGCTGTCTTTTTCTCTTCCTTTACAACATGATCTTATGTTAGGTTCTCTCTCTTAGCTTACTTTCCTTTTTCACCTCACATCAGACTTTGAAGTGACTAAAGGAAGAATGTGATGCACACACAACACAGACTTCTGAGGGAATTTTAAATTTTACAAAAACTTCACATTAAAAGAAAATAAAATACATACACATTCCAAAAACTCCAAACCACCCACCAAATGCACCACAAGGAACATGGAAGACCAGTTTGTTACTGGAGGCCAAAAAAAAAGTCAGATCAAATACTGACTAAATTTTTATTAATAAAAAAAATCTTAGCATAAGTAAAAGTTCATTCTGCATACTTAAAGGACAAAGACGAAACTATACAATGGTGGTAAAGTAAGATACATAAATAACAAGTCAATTTAAAGACTCTAAATTATGTTTTCAGAACTGTGCTTTTTTCCATTGTCATTTGCCATGCATTTATGGTCTCCATCAAGACTGAAGCACCCACTTGATACACTTAGGAGTTATGCATAACTATAACAACCCTTAACCTATAATAAAAGTATGTTGGCTACATTAATATTTGCTATTGTTACTTCATCCACTGATGTACAAACATCAGACAGATTTACTGATAGTACATCGAAAATTTGCATAGGTAATTGACACAAATTTTATCATCCAGCCAGATACTTGTTATTTTCTGTATCCTCTGATGCATTTCAGTAATACTTTGTAGAACAAACAATGTGATGTACTAATTAGCTTCATTTGGTCTTCCACATTGCAATGTTACAGTGTCTTTCAAAAGCATGAATCATGACAAAGGTAGACTTGGATAATAACAATATGATTACTTTGAGGGGAACACATTACTAGATCTAGCACATAACTAAGCTGACACACAGCAAAATATTGATAGAATTAGTCATCTAAGAACAAGTAGCTCTTTAAGCCATAACAAAGTAAGTGAGAGAAATCTAAATCAGAGCTAGGACTATCAACTCTGATTAAGGTTGTTTTTCTCTTTGGAAGATGTCACTAGGATTACTGGTTCCTTGTCCATCTTCTCTATTCTGTCCTCAAATGCATAGCTTTGCATACGCATGAACTTAAATTGTACTTGGGTATCTGAGGTTACAATTTGTGCACCCTGTTTGATCAAAGAGGCCAAAATGGTTACTATTTCTTCAATTAACTGGGCTTTTTATAAGCAAACCTATTTTCAAGCATTCTTGTAAACTTACACTCTGTAACTGGTACACAAATAGTTGATGGAAGACATGTACCATATAGCAGTCCTGCTCTGGACTATAGATCTGAATCTTGCTTATATCACTGGGACTGCCTATTGAGCTGGTATCTTAGAGGTAACTTAAACTGAATCACGTACTGCAAAGTCATTCCACATAGATGCTTCTCCTAAACCTACAATATCCTATTTTTACTGTAATTTTTTCTCTAAATATTTAATTCATCAGGATATTAATCCTGATAACTTCCATTAGAGAGACATCTCAAATTATGGCAAATCTATAAAGAACATAGTAGGCCATGGACATGTCTAATAAGGAATAGCATTTAAGCTACTGACAAATATTTTGAAAATACACTTTTCCACTCTTCAAAAGGTTGTTTTTTTTCTTCTTGTAGCTGAAACCAGACATCAGGAAGATCCCAAGCCTCTTGAAAAAACAAGTCTGTACGTAGCATCTCAGTAAGTTAAGTTGTCACACTGTCCTTTTCAACTGTTGGTACTGCAGAAGTATATAAAAAAAACCATTATGAGTTGAATTTTCATTGTATTTTCCTCAGAGATGTTTATCTGCTTAAGTATTTTTGAATGCATTCATATCACCTTTTTAACATAAAGTAAAATGGGTATAAACTGTATAAATGGGTGTGCAAGTTCTTTACATAGATGATTAAACAATTATCACTGTAAATGTGAAGCAGTAATAGGCACTAGCACCTGCATAATGTAAAGTAGCATATGAGTCCATTTATTAAAATTAAAACATGGGAAGCTTCTATAGCCTTACAGTTGAAATATCTTTTATTTAAGTCATCAAAATAGCATTGCACCCCCCAGATGGTTTTAACTGATTATGACTTGTTTAGTAAAACTTTTAGCAAAAGAAGAATGGAAAAAATAAATTATCCCCATCATTGTACAGGACTCACCTGCTTGCTGATAGTTTTTTTCTGCCAACAGTTGGTGGAGATGGTTCACTATGAAAAAAACTTTTTATCCACCAATATTTATCAATTAACTCAGGTAAACCTGCCAAAGGAGGAGAAGAATACACTATTAGATACAGGCTAAATAACAAACAGGCAAAACTAAAAACTGCTTCAAAGAATAGAACAATACCATGAAATGCTTTTTCCTGGTCTGTAACATTCACAGCATCTGAACAGCAGGAGGAGCTGGAAGAAACACTGGATTCCGAGTTCAGTCTTGCTGTTCATGGAAAACACAGACACATATAATGAAAAATAGCTTTGAGAGACTACACTATTTCCATGTCAAGAATTTTTCAGACATGCTGCTATTTTGGAGGAAAAAAAGTCACTGAGCTAGGGAGTACAGAGTCTATATTATATACACCATTCTACAATTGTTTTTATAAAAACTTTTGTATCTGTTAACCTCTCAATTTACCTACAATTCACTTAAAAGCATATTGTCTGCATAACTTTCACTAAAATCATTGAAAGCACTTACGATCATGCACACATTGCTTACAGAACAAGTGAGTCTCTACTTGAACATTCAAGTAAAAAATAATCAATTGCTACACTTTCCGTTGTAATACAACTATATACTACACTCACACAGTGTCCATCGTGTACAGAGAAGTCCTAATACATCACATGTACTCAAAACAGTGATTACTTCACGTATTTAGAGACAAAATTATGAACAGATTTTGTGTTGCATCTGAGCTTGCATAGTAAACATGAAGCACAGCTAGAAGCCAAGAGTTGCTAGGCTAGCATTTTTTCAACATCATGTTTTATACTTAGGAAAAAAAAAATGGGCAACCCTAATAAGCAATTCTAAACAGAATGATAATAATAAAAAAAAAAATTACCAGAAGCAGATGACTGAAATTCCTTTATATGAAAAACTCTCCAAGAAATTAAAAACTACCGGGCAAAGACATCCCTTTGCCTCCACCTCATCCAGACATCACCTGAAACGCTCTCTGACTTTTCCTGGCTGCCAAAAATCCCGGCATCCGAAGAACCAAAAATCCGGCAGAGGCTCGGTGGGCTCAGCCTCCCTCCTCTAGAGAAGCTTCCCAGTCCGAGCGAAGGAAAGGGAAAAAGGACGGAGGCTGCGTTTGGGGAATACATGGAGTTCCTGGCTCCCCGGAGCACTTACTTCTGTAGTACTGGTTCTTGGCCAGGAGGCAGCCGGCGGAGGGTACGGAGGCCATGGCAGCGACACAACGGGGAACCCGCCTCCTCTTCGGCAATAGCCTGGGGGTGGAAGGACGGACTGTGCCGCTGGCACCCTTAGCCGCCTTTTTATGGGACGCGGCAGGCGACCCGCCCCGGAGGCGGTGGGGCGGGACGGGACGGCAGCGGAGCTCTCGGTCGCTGTGGCCCAGCCCTTGCCCGGGTCGTCCCGGGACAGTTGGTGGCAGGACCCGCGTCCCCGCCCCGGGCCCCTCGGTCTCTTTTCCTGCGTGTCATCTCTGAGCACTTTTCAGGCGGGATAAGATCTGCTGGGTCAGCTCTTCTCCTTCTCTTTCTCTTCTGGAAATGGGAAGAGCAGGGTGAGCAGACAAGTACAAGTACCTTTACCTTTTTGTTCAGAAAATTACTATGCACATGCACTAAACAAAGTGAAGCCAAAGGAATGATCTGCACTCCCACGGTAATGAGCCAAACCTGTGATCCCCTACTCCCGGTAAAGTTAGAACAAAGTTCAGGACAGATAACAAAATAACTTTTATCATCCCATAGTTAAACGCCCAGCCCCTTTACATTATTTAATCCTATCTCATGGCAAAATTTGTCCAAGTGTGTGTGTCTTTGCCTTTCAGAATCATCAACAGATAAAATAACAAACAGCTTTGGCTAATTGACTTGCTCCTGCTCCACACCAGAAATGTTTTGTTTCGGGTTTGTTTTGTTTTATTTTTCCTAGCAAGAGCTGTTTGTAAGAACACAGCCATGTGTGATGTGTCATACCATGTTACTGCCATGTTACTGTTCTTCAGCAGTGTGTTCTGTCTCAAATGATAAGGACATAGTTTGTAATAGCTCCTAGCCTATTTGTCAGGGTACAAGCCATACAGCAGGGAAACTGCCTCATACAGTGGCTGTAACAGATCAGCTTTGTGCATTTTCCTAGACCTTTTTGTTGACCTGCTGTCATGACAACATTGCGGTCTCTCCGGAGCAAAGCTTGAGGGCTAATCTTTGTGAAATCTGCAAGACTGACACAGAAAATGCTTTGCAGATGGTTTGGTACCAAGTACTAGCACCAGTTACCCCACAGGTCTATCTTGTTATGTCAAAAAGCACTGTAAGAGTAGAAAGTTTACATCCCTACTTACTGTTGCAGTCCCTCGTTTATGGACATCTAAGTGTAACCAAGCCATTATCTTGTCATATCATTCACCTCTTTCCTGACTTAATAATAAATTTCCATTTTGAGTCTTGTTCTATTTGTGGGCAATAAACTTTTGCACCTCCCTATTTGTTTTTGCCACCATAAATTCCCTCACACTGAGCACTTTATTGAATTGTCAGATCCATTTCTGAAAGAAGGGAAGCTTCTCCCCAGAGAGCTATAGGAAGTGCTTCTCTTAGCCATGAGAGTGGGTATTTGAAATTATAACAGTGTGTTCTAGACAGAGCTAGTAACATTAGCAATAATTTTATCTGCCATTCTCTCTCAGCTTTAAAATCTTGGTTTGATCTTGTCATAAATTTGTCAAGGATTTTATCAGAGAAGCTGTTGAGGCTCTAACATGCCCATAGTCTAGGCATTGTATTCGGCAAGAACCCTGACATAAGTAGTTCTCTTGCAAATCCCACAAATATCCATCCATCCATTTTGAGGCCTGCCAAAACACTCAAGAGCTGGGAAACATCAGGTCTATGAAACTTCTAATTGCTTCCCTGCTGCATACATAGTATTTTACTGTATCATTGAACATCATGGCCATTTACCAGTCTTGTTATGGGGCTCTGTTTTATGCATTTCACTTTCATGGCAGAAAGTGGCTGTTTAATGAGAAATTTTTCACCACTTCTCTCACTCAGTCTGACATTATCTCCCATCTATTACATTTCCTTCCAGTAAGAAGACATAATTTTCTGAATACAGAAATACAGATTTCACCCAATGTATTTTCTTACATGGTCATTCTGGCAGAGTGCTTCTAAAAGACTAGCACATTTGTTTTAATGCATTACTACAAAGACAAGGCATGCTATTATCTTCAGTTAACAAGTGGGAGCTCTAAGATCCAAAAGAGCTAAGATAAAAGAATCCACAAAGTTTAGGTGTCTCATGTGAGAGCAGACTAGGCCTTTATTTTTTTATAACTATTCAGCACTATGCCATACTTCATTTACTCACTTATAACTGTCATTCACTTCAGATTCATATTTAAGTACCCAGAGTGTTGATAAATCAGATTCTCATCAGATATCGAAAAAATGGGTTAGTGGCCATCTATGATAAATGTAAGTAACTCGCAAGCATCAATTACAAACTCAGGGGCAAGGTTACAATTTAGCTTTTGAGACAGCATTCAATTGCCTTATCCACTGACCTGTTCTTTTCTCCCTGGAAGCCTTTGCTGCATCACTACTCAAATTCTGTCACAAATATGGATGAAATCCTACTAAATGCATGCCATAATCCCTTTAACATCACAAACTCAGTTCACATCCATGCTTTGTGTAAAAAGAGGCAAGAGCCCTACGAAATAAATAGTACATAATCCACAATTTTAAGAAAATGCATTTATAGAAGGTACATTTCCAGACTTTTGTCTGATTATTACTGCAACCTTAACAACTGTGTTCCTTTAACATTTGTGTATGCATGACAAGACTGAATTATATGTGATTGCATCAACACAGATACTTATCAATACTGTAACTTAAAAATTAAATAAATATGACTCATTAAATAAATAAATCTCCCACCTAATTCTGCCAGGATTACCTGGTATAACCCTTTGTTAGATGCAAAAAGTAAAACATCACAGTTACAACAACCAAACCAAACTAACACTCTATATTAAGCTTGACCTTGAAGCTGACCTGTTAATTATTCACTAGACGAGGTTTATCTAATAAACTTAGCTACTCTTTCACTTCCTGGAATATGTGACCATGATGCCAATATTTTGGAGGACTTGTTTTGGGTGGTTTTTTCCATGTACTTTTGTGACTTTTTTTTGCTTTTCCGTGTTACTTAACTATCTGCAAGAGTAGTGAGGCTTTAGAAATTGTACAGTGCTGCTTCATGGCTGTGTTCTTTGAATAAGTGTATGGGTACTCTGACAATTTTTAGAGACATGAACAATTTGAGAGAAAGCATCTTTCCATATGCATATGCAGAAAGGTACAGTTTTGGAACATGACGATTGAGTATGCCCAACCCACAAGCTTCTGGAAGGACAGATTTTGCATCTTTTTATAAATAACTCTTATTCTCCATCCACAATTAGACTTCAATCAAGTTTTTCAAAGAAATTATAAATCACTCTTAAGAGAATTGTGTCTTCATTTGACAATATGACTCTCCATGAAAAGACTGAACTTTCATGGTTAGTGTTATATAATAGGTGTATTAACATTTTTAGAGAACTTTCAGAAATGTCACCTTCATGGATCTTTCAGTTACTCTTTCAGTAACTTTCAGTTATTCCTTATCTTCTTAATCCCTCTTCTCTAAAATTTTGGAAGAAGTCTGTAAAAGAGGTTTGCATTAAAGAAATTAAGTAGTTCCACTAGGTAAATAACAAAAATTTCCTATGCAAAAATTACTTATCAAAACCTGTTTATTTTCTTAGCTAATGCCAAGGACCAGTGCTGTCTCTTATCATTTTCATTCATGTATTTTACTCTTCAAATATGCCTTCAAGCAAAACAGGTCATCAGGAATTCAGTGCTCATCTATCAAAACAAAGACAATTTGAGGCATTGGAGGTATTGATGAAGAATTAAATGACAGAGTAATAGCTGGGATGGGAATTGAAATTCATATTGTATGTAGACTGTGCAAGATACACAGGGCCATAAAGCTGCTTGGGAAAACCTGAGCACATAAGTGACTAAAAAGTCTTTTTCCTCACCACTGAAGTGTGTGGCATCACTGCAAATTATCAGCCTTGCAGTAAGGACAACTTTTATCTGCATGTTCTTGTTTTGTTTTTCTAGTTTTGGTATCAATCTTTGACCTAGATTTCCCTTTTCCTGTTTGGATAAACATGTTTGAACTGCTAAAAGCCTGTTGATCTATCTCGTCTTTCAAAACAGTTCTAGGGATCTTAAGGCTCATCTCCTTACATGATCTGCTCCTACAAGGCAGCACAGCCACCTCCCATGAAATTCAGGGTCCTAAAATTGAAGACAGCATAAGTAACAGAAAGAGGAACTCCAAAAGGTTGAGGAGAAAAGGAGAAAACAATATACCCCAAATAGAGACTTCATTTTAAAATGGAAACTTAAATTTAACAGTTGGAGGTATCTTGTTCAGGTAGGTCAGAAACCAAGATCTGAAGGTCACAACCTTTGGTCAAACTAGCATAAAATTAGTATCTTTCTGTTCAAGGCAGGAAAAAAGTTACATTTCATAGAATCATAGAAAAAGTTGGAGGCATAGGTAACCACGAGTAACCATAGAGAACACGACCTCTTCTTTTTATTGTGCCTCATAGTCCCAGGGTGTGAACAAGGCAGACAGGTTTAGATAAAAAAACATATTACATATTCTGCAACGAAAACCCACAGATCTCACCAAAGTGAGGCCATAATGTGGATGCAATTGGTTGGTCTGTGTCAGGATATACTGCCATTTGGAACATGAGGTCATATTCACTAGTACTAAACCAGTACAGATACAGGTTCAAAGCAGTATAAGGACAGATTTACAATCCTAGAAACACAGAAGAGGAAATGAAAGATGGCAAAGGATCTTTTAATGAGAGTTACTTAAATCTGTAGGATGTGTTTTACCAAGGCTTTAGCAGAACTCATAAGCCATTCTCATCATAGGGTTATGTTCTGTAATGAGCCTTAAAGAGATGCTTAATTAACTCCAAATAACACCGATTCAGTTGAGATGTGTTGCTCCAATCCTCTGCCTCTTATGGCATGATCAGCACTGACAGGTGTTTGTCTACTTGTGACACTGAATTATATGATAATTGATGAAGAATCATAGAAGTGGACATTTAAACTGATGTGCTGGTGATGGTGGAGGTCTCCTTCACATCTGACCACACTGGTGATGCTACAGGTACCTCTCCTCAGAGTTACTAGAATCTCCAGAAGACTCGACTCTGGATACAGCTGCTTTACACAAAACACCTAGCTCCTTGACTTTCACTTAATTCTTATAGTGTAAAATATCCTCAGACTTGCAATAGTTTAATCCATTTCTTTCTGACAAATGAGAACTGAGGTCTACACACAGCCTTGCAATTTCAGGAATGTGAGTATATTTGTAGTATTATTGTATTGGCTAGGTTCAAAGTAGGTTTTGTTGGCAAATGCCACTATTGAAAAACCAAAATTAGATGATGCACTAGAGAATAGAGTTGATAGTGCAAAGTTTTATACAGTTAAATTAAGTTTTCTTATTTTTTTTCATTTTATCAGTATTTTGTCTGTTTCTTATCACTAAATATGATATCAAGGATGGAGTTTATCTACTGTCTGATTTGCCAGTGAAAAGATTGATAGGCAGTTTTTCATTATCTTCTACTGAAGTACTACAGTTGTAAAATGGTCTCACAAGGGTCAGTCTCAGCTATGAGGAGTCTGATCAGACAGAAAACACAGCCCATTTCCCTCAAACTGCTTAAATGGAAGTTTTGTTTCCATTTTGTTTGTAGTACAGTTAAGTTAACTGCAAGTTTCTGGAGTGAATTCAAGTCCAACAGATCCTTTACAAATTTAGAATGGAAAGTGTTTCACACTCTAGGTGAAAGTTGACTTTTGGCAGAATACAGAACTGGCAGCAATTGAAAGGAACACTAAGTTGTTATGTCTGTGATCACAGATTATGATTACTACTAATTTTTTTCCCTTCATCCAACCTCCTGTTTCCTATCTCATATCTGTAGAAATCCAGTCTACTCCCTTTGAAGAATTTTGTTGAGAAAAATAATTTATAGGAGATGACCAAATTATAGAAGACCACCAAGACTGCTTATATACCAAAGATACCAAAGTTACTGTAGAACACATCAAGCTTTATAACGGAACAGAATAGCAAAGTGAAACAGTTACTCCAAAAAAACAGGAAAAAATTAGTTGATTGTTAAGTACATGAAAATGTCGTAGAGGATATGAAGCAGGACATATATGTGTCTTGGGGTAACATTTAGAGAATTAAAATACAATGACCTACTCAAAGTGATGGAATTGTGCAGTGGAAATGGTATTGAAGGATGTACAGATTTTCTTTCAAAGATGGTTAAACTGTCCCAATGTAGGAAATGTAGCTTTTTTGAAAGTCTCTAACTGTTATAGACTTTCCTTCCTATGGAGAAATTGATCTACCAGGTCATGACTGCGAAATATCTCAATGTCATAGATGGCTCTACCTTCCACTCTTATGCAGAAAGTTAAAAGATGAGTATTGAATAAGCATTTAGGGTAAAAAACATAGGCTCACTGCCTTGAGGAGGATGACACAAAGAAAAACGAGATTATTGTTAAAGCTATTTCAGTTTCCTGGCATCATCCAGTTTTATATGGTCTTATATTGACTGAATCTTCAAAGAAAACAAAAGAAATTATTAGACCAAACTTGGAAAAATGATAAATCAAATGACAAGATGAACAACCCCTCAAACTGTGATGGGCGTGAGCTCAGCCCAGGGACAAAGAAAATGAGAATTTGTGGATTGATCTATCCCTTTATGTAGGGAGAATAAGAAAATAAAGCAAACTAAAAAATGGCTACCATGCCAGAAACCTAGATTAGAAGACCTCCTCCAAACAAAGACCAACTTCTCTATACTCCCTTGCCAAAATGACTTGCAGCTCTAGCCTGGAGCAAACTAGTTTCAGTGTCTTTTAAAGTTTGCTCAGGTGATGACCTAATCATAAAATTAGACTGGGTCATATCCACACAGAGAGTCAAATTACATTTGGGCACTTTTTGCTTTTTGCTGATGGTCATCTGGAGGAGTCATGGTCAAACTCATAGTTGTCACTGGAACTGAGTGTATCTACAGAGTTTATGAAGAAACACTTCCCAAAAAGAGCTCTGGTTTACAACAAGTGGCATCAGTTACAAATTAAACAGATGTAGTTAATTACTTTCTGTGTGAAAGGTAGATTTAAAAAATACGTACTTCCCAATAAACAAAACTTCAAGAAATAGACTAAGATTCCCCTTTTCCATAGTTTGAGTAAGCTAGAGTTTTACTTTTTGTAGTCTGCTTACACTACTACTAAATGAAGGCAAGTGTTCCTTCCTATACCATAAAAAAAAGCTTGATAAATGCACTGTTCTACAGGAGCCACTGTAACATGGGAATGCTGACAAATCTATAGAAATCTAGATACTTCTGAGGAAACAGGAATTATCTGCACAATGGATGCAGATACAATGTTATTGTTCTACAAGTTTATGCGAAGTAAAAATCAAACCCAATTAAACTGATTGAAGAAGTGGTTTCAGAATAAATCAAAACTCAATATCCAACACAAAAAATTACACATAGTTTCAAACTTGTCACCTTTTTTGCAGTTTCAGTTTCTTTTTTTACGCATTCAGTTGTGGTAACATTTCCATACTGAAACCAGGGTGTTAGCTAAACACCTTACTTTCTGAAATCTCCCTTACAATATAGAAATATCAATTTAACAGTCTACCAAGATAAAAACCCACTTTAAAAAGTGCCCTTAAAACTTTGAACATGTCTGTACAGGCCTATGAGATTTCCTTCACATAATTCCTCTAAAACTTAATGGATCATACATGACCAAATAAATATAACGCTGCAATTCAAACTGTAGCCTTTCATAATGTGCATTGTTCATCACTAACAATTCATGAATCATGATCCAGATTTCTCAGAGGCCTTGATGTAGAAGTTTATCCTCTGCAAAAATCAGGCATGATGAAATCAGAGATAACAGTGGGTCTTAGCTCACATTTAGAGGGTAGAGGAAAAAGGCTCAGAGTCTTGATGAATATCAGTGAAAAGTTGTGTCCCTCAGGGGTCCATATTTGGACTAGTGTTAGTTGATATCTTCATTAGTGACCAAGTGCACCCTCAGTGAATTTGCAGATGACATCAAGCCCAATGGTGTGGCTGATATATTACAAGGACATAATGCAGTCCAGAGGGACCTGGAGACAGCTTAGGGTTGGCTAATTTCAGTACTTAAAGGGAACATACGAGAAAAATGGAGAAAGACTACTTACAAGAGTATGTAGTGACAGAAAGAGGGAAAACAGCTTCAAACTGAAACACAGTGTGTTTAGAATAAATACTAGGAAAAAAATCATTACTATGAGGGTAGTGAGGCACTGGAATGGGTTGTCCAGAGAAGTTGTGGATGCCCAGTCCCTGGACGTGTTCAAGGCCAGGTTGGATGTTGCTCTGAGGAACTTGGTCTAGTGAAAAGTGTCCCTGCTCATGGCAGGGGTTTGAACTAAAAGATCCTTAAGATCCCTTCTAACCCAAATAATTCTCCGATTTTATGATGTTTTACACATACATTTCCTTCTTTCAGTTGCTGAAAACAAAATACTGTCTGTTTAATAACACAGTACCACTACTGTAGTTGATAATGGAATGGAAAATGTTATCTGTATATTGTCAGCTCAAGAGAAGCAATAGATTTGCTGCTGCTGATTAAGTTACCATTTACAATTATGATAATGATCATGATTGAATGATTATTTGTTGACATATAAAATGAGTCACTGTCACGAGTTCTTTCCATGTGAAATTGATGTTCATATAGTAAAACAGATAAAATTCCCCTACAATTGATATTGTAGGGTCCATTCTGACAGCCTGAGCAAATGACTAAAGAAATGAGAAGATGCTATTGTATTACATCTAATCCTAATTGATTTACAGTAAAAAAAAATAGGAGTACCCCATAAAACAGGAGATTTGCACTGTCAGCACCCATGTTACCCAGAGAGACTGAGACTAGCTCTGTTAGAGCATGGTGCTAATAAATGCAGGGTTGTGAGTTTGATACCTGTATGGCCATTCACTTAGGAGCTGGCCTGAATGATCCTTGTGGGTTCCTTCCAACTCAGAATATTCTGTGATTCTGTGACACTGTCTATGAAAAGAAGGCAATCAGACATAGAAATACATTTTTCAAACACGTGCCTTTCTTTGATACCTGCAATTATCTACAAGTGCCATTAAATGCTTAAAGATCCCATTATCATCCACAAATGAGCCATGTAAAGTCTTGACCTACTCTGTGCTTGCAGAAGTCAAGCTCTTTTCTGAACAGAAAAAATATGTGTTTAGTCCTGCTTTGCCTGTCTCCATCTCTGACAAATTCTGTAAACCCTCAGTAAATATATAGCATCAAGCTGTAACAAATGATTGAGGCTTCATCTCTACGTCATTATGGGTTATTTTTCACTTCTGGTTTTGTGACCAACTTTGCTTCTGTTTTTGTAATGCTCCAATTGCTTGTGTGACCAAAGAGTAAAAGAAGCTGGAAAAAGCACCGGATTAATATCACATATCATTATCAGAACAAAATGCAGATCATGGATTGACCGCAGCAATTGAATCTAGAAATATCTAAAACAGGGTTATGCAACTCTGAATATGTCACCTCCACTTGGTTCATCTCACTTTCCTTGGGTCAGACTTTCCAGCAACTTAGATCCTCCATATTAGTCACAAGAGAAGGGTTTATAGTTGGCTACAAATGTTCGTATTCACTCCTTCGCCTTGGAGAAAATGAACTGCTGTCAGCAATTTAAGGTTGTTATCAATCCTGCAGCCAGTAGTCATAGGCTGTCCAGGCTTGTTACTGCAACAGCTGCTGATAACCTGAGAGAGAACTGCTGCCACATGATATTTAGCCAATCCACTCTGAGCCCTTTCAGGACTACCAAAAAGGTACTGGCTCACAGTTTGAGAAAAAATTGTTAAAAAGAACAGCCTGCCATTATACCTTCAGTTTTCTTATAAGTTACCTTTGAGAAAAAGTAGTTCTGTGTGTCTGAAAGAGCTTTGGTATTGGAGCTGGGTCATGAACAGCAAAGTTAAAATTAGGCAAGCTGCCAGAACAAAGTAATTTTGCTCAGCATTATCTTCAGCCCTCATATATCTGCCTTGTAACTCACCAGCTTGGTGCTGTCAAACCTTTGTAAGAACCAGTGCCTGAACAGGTTACAACAAGAGTATTTCTAAATGCCTCTGAGAATTTGGGTGCAGGTACCTTTGGGTTTATCAACAGAGCTCTGTCTCTGCAATCTCATCTGGGTGATCCCATGTTATAAAATATCTGATGTTAAAGCTTTTTTTATGAATACTGTTGGACAGACTTGTTCTCAGAAACTCACATATTTCATTTTATTTCCTAAAACTCATAACTTTTAAATAAATTACTGGTTTTGAATTAGCGTCTTAAACAAAATATTGCCAAATAAGTGCAGTTAAAATTCTGTGGCTTAAATCTTTAAGTATATTCTTTTACGCACAATTTGCAATATGCAGAATTTCAAGCAAATGTGGTCAAGATGGTTGTGCATCAATCACAAGAGGCATATAAAGCAGGGACAGTTAGTCAGAGATACATTAAAAGCCAACAAGTATGACAAGCCCTATGCTCAGACACTCAAATTTTGCACATAATTACTGTGATTTTTTTCCCTATATCATACATACAATTTTATAGTTTTTGATTTGTCTAAAAGTGTAGTACTTATAATAAAGACATAAAATATCATCTGAACCAAACAACATTCAGACACAGTTCGTTGACTTAATTCATTTTAATTGTAACTCAGTCCAAAAATTCCGCCATAATGGCGTCTTTAATTTGCCAAAATTGCAAAAACCAAGCCACAGTTTGAGGAAAACCTTACTTCAGAAAACCTTACTGCAGAACGTCACCATTTTTTAACAAAATATAGTTGCAAAATATTGTTCTAATAGTAATTCATATCAAAGTTAAAGTGATTTTATGGCTTCGAAATTGATAGGAACCTTGATGGTTCTGAAATCGATAAGATTTTGGTAATTTTCATAGCACTGCCTCCTTTCCCTTGATTCATTTATGTAGGGTTTTTTGAATGAGTTCTTTAAACTCAAGCACTTAGTCCATGTCAGACCTTTGATTTGTTTCATAGTTAAGTAAGCTTAGACATTAGGAGCTGATTGTTTAATTTGGTCTTGTTACTCCCTCACTACAAACACTAGGGCTCAAAATACGAGATTGAACTAGTGCAGGTTTCTGCTTAAGAAGCAGGGTTAAAAAGAACCACCAGGGTGGCCCTGGCATCACCTCAGAAGCACAAGAGGGTCTGTGAAGCAGCTGTGTTCCCAGTGAGTGAAATCCTCTCCCTATGGTTTCCCTGATGTGCTATTCCAGGTACTAAATGAAATCTGGCTCACCCTGTTCTCTGCACTGGCAGCAGGCTCAACTTGGAAAGGAGCATCTCTTGGCTGCCTTATGGCTCCGAATTCTGCCTTCTGCAAATATACAAATCTTGCCAAAGGATCATTAGAGTAATTTTTGTCATTTGAGTCTTGTAAGAGGAAAAATTCACCTTGTTTCTTGTTTTTCTTTTTCTTTTTTACAGAGTTGAAGATCTGAAGGCAAGTATTTGAACATTAACAAATCTACATTAAAGCTTGGAAATATATCTTTAGCACTGGCCTATTTCATATATATACCCATATCTGAGCTACATGTAAATCTGACACACAGATATTTTCCTGTTCAGCTGTTTCTTTCCTAAATCTGCAGTGCTGTAAGGCAAGAGAGCAGAATTAACTCCTGTAGGCATCATTCATTCCCATGACCACAATAAGGAGGTCCCAGACTGTGGTGCTTTGTCTGTGTTTGCAGTTATTCCCTTAGTTTGCCACAGGCATATTTCTGCTTTGGCAAGGATGAAGCCCTCAAGGTCGTGACTGCAATCATGCAAGCTCTTATATCTCCTTTGAAAGATGTCTCTTGCTCCTGCACAGTTTACAGGACCTGTAGGACCACTGTCTGCTGCTATCTTACAGTATCTGCAGCATGATCACTGTATTACAACAAGCTACGACTTGTAAGATTGACAAAGGACAACTGATGTGGAAAAAAGCTCCTGGTATCTTCAGATTCAAGGGCAGTAAAATCATCTCCCTGGATAGTTTCTGGAGATCGTCTGGCTACTGAATCTCCTAGACTGCACTCTTCAAAAGTTGTGCCAGCACCAACCAAAACTCTGTGATTTTCTGATGCAGTAAAAGCATGGCAGATGCCACCATCAAAAACAGTTTTGCAAGACTTAGTAGTTCTGGCTGTGCATTGTGAACCCTTCCTGATGATTTACATTCATGTGTTGCTGAGTTCTGGACAAAAGGTTATCTTCATGGGTCTATCTCAGAAACTGCTCAATGCTGGAGACATACCATAACTCTCTCTTTCCCTTTTCCAAATCTAGAAATGTATGGTCATTTCTTCATGAAATCTGTTTCTGCCAGATTCCTATAGATCCGTGGCACAGCAATGTGGTGTTAGTAAATCTGTTGTTGGCTGTGGATGTAATGAAAGTCTGTAGGGCACCACCACCTGCTCCTGCCCTGTCTAGTGAAAATCTACACTGTCCTGGATGTCTTTGCTGTATTCAGAGAGGGCAATACACTCAGCTGCACTGAATATGATGTCACAGTGACATTTTTCCCTATCAAATGTTCTCTGGGCAAAGCCAGAGCTTTATACAACCTAATGAACTGAGAAGCCACAGGCAATTCATGCACTCAAGACTGAGCTGTGCGCACGCCTACTACAAGTTTCAGAAATACAGCATTTTCTTGTCCAAAAGAGGGAACACACTCATGCAAATGAAATTGATATTTGCGTTATGTAAGTTCCCACACACGTAGTGCAAATAGTCATGTCCTCTTCAGACAGCTGACTCCTGTATCCGTGGGGTCTCCAGCCACATAACTAAATCTGACTGATGATTGAGATGCTAGCAAGCAAGATATGCCCTTTCTAGGAAATTTCATTTCTATGAAAATGCTATCCAACTCTCTCACATCTAAAAAGACTGTGTAATTAGGGCAGGGGCCCTTTTCTAGCCTAAGAGTCTGCAGAAGTAGAAATATTTAGCTAGTTCTTTTGGAGATCCTCAGTACATGCATAGTTTCATCCTACCTCATTGCGCAGCCTAACCTGTGAGCAGTCTCTTGTTCATGTCTAAGTTGTCCCTTCTTGTCATCAGTCTTCAAGTATGTTTCTCATCCTGGAATCCTAAGAACTTTAAGTGGGGAAGATCCAGTTGACCGGCTACTCAGATTTCTTCCAGAATTTTTCTTTCAATGTTTGCTTTCACTCCACCCTCAGAATCATTTCACAGACTGAACAACATTGAAAATTACTCTTCGGACTGTAGAGTGCTGCAAGGAATGGGGTTATGTACATATAAACAGATGTCTCACCAGTGGTGCAGACCTTCTCCTGTTGTGCTCCTAAGTGCTGATTCAAATAGAATGAGGTAGAAGTCCTTCATATCAGTGCTTGAGAAGGGCAAATCTTATTCTGCTGGGGCACAACTCATAGGCCTGTACCAACTTACACAAAGACTGTTTGACATGTGGGTAAGAAGTACTTTTCACATTTCTAGCACTCAGCCTAGCAGTTAAAATGTCCACTGTGGGTACACATTTGCTTTGCAGCTTGCACATTTTCCAAGACAAAAAAATGAAAAGGGCTTGGTACAAATAATTACTTTCAGCTATTTCTTAGAATTCCATCTGCTGATCTGCATTATCTCCAACTACCTTGATCCTCCATCTGGTAGCCAGACTTTCTGCTCATATACTCTTTACACTCTTCAACTAATGCTTGGAGGAAGAATTGTAGTTCCACACAGATTTTCATCTAAATTTTCCTACATTTTTTTTCCTGATTTTTTGCACTAATCATAACTCTGGGGAATCTTTGAAGTTTGCTAGTACAACTTTCAAATTTGAAGATCAGCTAAAGGTTTCATAGTATTTTAATCTGAATTCAAAAACAAAAATCAAGGCGGATTTCATAATTTAAGTGTATTACATACTCTATTATCTGTCTTTTTCTCGTTTTCAGGTCTGCATACATAGAAAAAGCAGGTTTACCTGTTTCAGTACAATCTATTTACTTTTTTTAACCAAGTCTTCAGCTCTAACAGATGACAATAACATTTTTTCAATTTTTTAATACAGTTTGACAGGTAAGACCATGAAAGCAGTAGTTCATTACTTTATATTTATGAACCAAGGTGAAATTCTATAATATCCTGTCCTGATATGATCTATTGTTGTACTCTTATTTCTAGCCCGTTATCCGACTGCTGCTAGAAATTTTACCCATAGGTGCTGATGCGTTACCTTTGAATACAATCACGTATTGTTGCCTGTACTCTCAGTTTGATTTATTTTGTGTGATAAATGAACATCTTGAGGCAGTCATCACATTTTAATTTGACTGAACAGACTGTAACTGAAAATCACAATTTTCCTAGAGCACTGTTGAAGAGCAACCAGACATTTCACATTTACCCATATACTGTTGACTGCTTATTGGTTGTCTGCAATATGCACTACAACCCTTTTTCTAGTATTTAAAACACTACTCATGTATCTTACTATCAATGTTTTATAAGCTACCAGAAGCAGGAGGAAAAAAATATACTCAGAGCATGTGATACTGGTGGAAATGCAGCAATACAACAGTGTTACCGGTACACATCTAAAAATATACTAAGTTGCTTCACATACTATTAAAGATAAAAAATCTTCTATGGCTGCTTTTTTTTCCTTTTTTTTTCCCCTCAAAGCCTCTGGAGACCATCCACTCTCTGTTTGAGAAACACTATACTTTCCCTTCCTTGCAAGGCTTTTTAACATAGCTGCCTACAGGTCTAGTTCTGCTGTTACATCGATGTAAGAGTATTGGCAACAAGGGATTCACTTCTGATTTATAAGACTGGAAAGGTTCTATCTCCTTCTTCTCTTCGTTGTTGCCTTTCTTCCAGCTATACAGACCATACCTATTAAGCTGGAGACCTTTTTCTTGTGTTTCATAGATTGATTGAGTTTAAGGACTAGTAAATAAACTCATCCAAGCTCCTATACAACAGCAGCCACAAGATACTGGCCTCTGGTGAGCCCGAAGTCTTATATCTGGCTAAATAATATCTTCCAGGAAGCACTCTGTCTCACTCTGAAGGTAGCAAAAGTGTGAGGCTCCACCACTTCTTTTGCCAATCTTCCAGCATTTTCCTTTAATCTCATTTTTTCATTTCATGGACACTGTCATCCAGAATAATATCTTTCCTTACTTTTGGCCAATGTTGACTGTTAAGCACATAAAGAGTTTTACTGAAGATGATGCACAAGGAAGGAGCCTTTCTTATAGCAATCACATTAACTAGAGCAGCAGTCAATTTTAACAGAATTTACTTTTAAAAAAGCAACATTTTCTGGCTGAGTTCTGATACAACAGAAGTCGCATGATCAGCTTTCATGAAAAAACTTTCAAAAGACCAGAATCTCTTTACTATTTTCATAGAAACTCCCCTAGAGTGCTCTTCCCTCCACTGTGTTAGCCCCAATACCACAGCAGGCTTTACACTCTGGGGAACATGGGCTGCACCATCCACTTCTCTGCTAGCACATGAAGGACTTCAGGAAGACTGCAAGGAGTTTGGGTTGTACGTTTTTTCTATAATTCTAATGCTCAGCTGTGCCATTTGATTCATCTCAGAAAGGATCTCTGTGAAACTCAGCACTTCTGTGTGGCAATCCCTCTGTACCACTGGAACCCCAAGTTAGCCTCTGTATGGGAAGTTTAAAACTTACACAGCCCTTACAAAGCTTTTGAGCCCTCAAAAGTAAGATGCTTTGAAATCTGATCTTTGCACCTGCCTGGTGCCTGTTTTAGTACTGTGAATTAAAAAGCAAGACTGTTGTACTCCTCAAAAGTCAAAATTCCTTGTTATGTCTACTCTATAGTAACTGATGCTTCACACAGTCTTCTGTTCAACTATTTATGCACCATTTTCCTGATAATCATGTTTATTTTTATTACAGATGCAGGGGGAAATTCTAGCATTATCTAGCATATTTGAGGGAAAATATGTCTTTACACAAATGTTCAGATTTTTTCAGTTGTTCTGTGTGCACCTCATTCTGAAGAAAGTCCAGGAACACAAATCTCAAAATCCATGAAGTTCTAGATCTGCTAAATTCATTTAAACTATATAAAGGATGAAAAAATTGTATGATCTGCTATCACAAGGAGATAAATCTTCAAGAAAAACAGTTGTGCCCATGCCCCGATTTGAAACCATGATAGAGTACTGTTTGAGATGTTTTTTTTCACTTATCATGGTTACAAGACCAGAAAGCAAGGTAAACAATATGGTAATGATAATAACAAGGTACAGACTGTGCTGAGCCTTTTTAGGGAAGTAAATTTCAAAGACATGTGTGGTACAAAATACCTACTAAATGCACGTTAAAGTATATTGTGAAGTCTTGTAATAGCATACATCTGTTATGTAGTTTGGCCTATAGATTCTATTTACTCAGAGTCTCACTGCAATCTCCTCTAACATTGCCTTATGTTATATAGGGTGGCTAAAAAGCACATGATGTAATTATGAAAAAAAACATTTGGAAGGCAGATTGACTATTCATCTAACTGGATGTGTCAAAAAGTTCACCCTGCTAGCATATTATATCATGTTTATATAAAGCTGCTTCATATATGGCAGGGCAAATATTACATTTTAAATTGCTTATAGCTTCTTTTGGAAAATACTTTCATTTCACTTGGAGCAAAAACTCAAGTGCTGGTTTTGTTGCATAAAGAACTACTGCTGACAGGCGCTGGCATTAATTCAGTTGGAGAGAGACTGAACTGGTGAGGAAGTTCAGAATATCATTCCATCTTCCAAAAATGTGTTCAAAAAAACACCATGTACTTTTCAGCTGTAACCTCTCCTGCCTCTCAGCATCAAGTGAGTGAGATAAAGAGGACAGCTGGAAGTACCAGAGCAAATATGTGCTAGAGCGCCTGGAAGCACAGCATGCCAAGTTACATACCCTGCTGGTCAAAGTCCATTGATATTCTGAGAAATAGGAAACAACACCAACTTCACCCTGAAACTCTCTGTTCTTTGGGTGTAAACAAAGTTTTACTATCTGCACAGCCTTCTGTGAATAATCTCTACATAGTACTCTTCAAGTAAAAGTTGACTTGACCTAAACACAGTCTTCAGTAATAAGTAAGAAAGTAAGTATGTAATAAGGAGTACACCTTCCATAAACTATTGTAAATTTGTATATAATTTACTTGCAGTGAAGTACCACACTCATAAACTGACTGTGAGACGAGCTGCCGGGTTCAGAGCTGCCTCAAGCCTGGCTTTTCAAGGTGAGCTTGCTGTGAGTCACACTCAGAACTAATGACCTGTTTTGCCAGGAGTGTCAGACCAGAGTATAAGGCCAGCTGAGTGCCTATTTGAATACTCATCATACCAGCAAAGCCTTCCAGTTCAAAGTGGGTCGTACACGTGGTGATATTTATGCTGTCAGACTAAGAGATATTTTTCAACTTCGATCTATTAATGTTCATGAGGAGTAGGAGTGATCAAGGGGCCCCTCTGCAAAAACTGCCACTTTTTGCACTCCAAACTATTTCTGTCCATGTCTCTGCTATTTATTTACATTCCTGTGGATATTTTTCAAGTAATTTAAGCTAACCAGTGCAGTAAAGTCAAGTCCTGAAGGAGTATTATCTTGTTCCTGCTGAACCACATTTAGGAGAAGTACAGCAACAGGAATAAATCAGTTCATACTATTTTAGTTTTCCAGCCTAGGTATTCAGCTGCCTTGATGAAATAACTCAAAAGTAAATTTTCTTCACTGATATGTAATAATGGAGCTGTCTTTAAAGGATCTGTGTCCGCAGCTCCTTGTTTCAAGCCTTCATATTAAAAACATTATGAATCATATTTTGTGCCTGTATGTTCAAGCCAAGCAATTTATGGTGTTTAAAAATTAATATGGATTGAAAAGCCTTTGATAATGCAAAGCTCAGCACTCTGGATTTCCTTTTTTGCTCCTTTATATGTGCTGCCAAAATATTTGCTAACCAGCTGTAACCTTTACCCTAGTTTCACCGGGTACTAAAATAGACTGTTGTGCTGTGGATGTGTTTCTCTGCTTTTAATTTACTGTACACGTAGACTGTAGCGTGTAGTAACCAACAGCCTTTTGTAGGGCAAAGGTAACTCAATGGAACACAACAAAAACAGCAAGGAGAAAACATTGGAAGTTTAATCCTACTTACAAGTAACATCCTCTGACATTTAGGCAAACCTGAGTTCAGATTTCTAAACTCATGATCACAAGTCACATCTAAAGTATTTTCTATTCAATCTTTTTTAATTCCCTATATACCCTCTATGTTTCATTTAATGTATAGGCAAGGAGTTTTAATGTGTATCACGATAACATGCTTCAGGACCTCACTCTGAGAAAAATTAATTATTCTGATTTCACCTTTTTTACTGCAGCTTACAACAGCTTGAATCCTCTTAAAAAATAATCTAGAGTAGTTCTCTTAGTATGTATTAATAATAATAGACAGGCCAAATATTAATTCAACTAAAAACCCACTGCTCAGGTTAACTGAAAAAAAAGACTTAAGGGCATAGTCTTATAACTGAAATTTGCTATTTGCAGCACCTTTTGTCTAAGGGTTTTATAAATATTAAAACCCAGAATTCAATATGTCATTGTAGTCTTGACTAAATGGAGTATTTACCCTCAAAGAGACAGTTGAGGTCATAGTCACAATTTCATAATTCAGGACTATTCCCTGATTCAACAGTCATGTCCTGAAAGACTGGTAAGAAAAGGAGCCATTGCAGACTGGACAAGGTTCCCCGAAGGTAACAATTCTAGGGTTCATCAGGCCTCAGAATAAATGATCGGCATCATCCTGATTAGCCTGCAGATTGGAAAGGCATTAAGCATCACTGTACTGCAAATTCTTAGTTACACTGTGCCTCATGCAAGGCTCTTTGTCTCTGTGGCTTGAAGCCCTATTTTAGGCTTTTTTTTTCTCTATTGTGGGCGTCTTTATGTATTTTTCATAGGAACCAAGGTGGGATATTCTCAAATACACATTGTTTTAATAATGTGTACGATCTGGGATTCCTAGCAACATGAAGAATACCAAGTCTCGGTGGATTGTAATGGCTTAATCAAGTCAGTTGATAGTGAATTTAGAGCTGAGAAAGAACACATACCTGCTGCTAAAACCACCACGAGAGTTCTGTCCTTAACTTGCTTTCTCTTGTACAAAACCCCTCCCATTTCCATTATCCATTACATGCATGTGTAAGACTTTTTAAAATACAGTACTGTAGAAATAATTTTTTTTCTTAATGTACTCTCTGTTTAGGTGTTCTAACACATACACTCAACCTTTAAATGCTGAAAAGTCACACATACATATATATATAGATAGATAGAAAGAGATATAGATATATAGATATATAATTATTCATAAATACAAGTGACATTTTGAAAAATTACCGTAAGACTGATATCAACAATTTTCCAGAGGAAAAGAAAGTACTCTGCAAAAAGTGGAAAAAACCCCTCCACTCTTCTTCCTCAGCCTTATGCCCAGATGTCAAAGAAAGATAGATTTCAGGCAAGCTTTCATCAGGAAAGTTTTTCTTAGCTATAGACATACCAGTCTTCTACATTCATAAAATATACATGTTCAGAAGGAAAAAAAAAAAATCAACGCTTTGACTGATAGAAGAGTACAACTTGCAAAGGTTCAAATGGTTATGTTTAAAGCACTGAAGTGGACTGCTTCTGGGGGCAAGAGGTATTTTTATGGTGTCTGTTACACATCTAGCAATATGGAGTTGTTATCAGACTTGTTCAAGACCAAAAGAAGAGAATCCATAGTCTAAACATATTATATAATTGTTATCTCCTATTTCTTCAGTTTCATTAAGAAGCTTTAGAACCCTACTGCAAAATATTAGTATTATGTCATGTATTCACAATATTCATGTATGCATAGAAGTAATGAAAATATTGTAAGGGTTCTGAAAGAAATAAATTTACACCTGTGTGTGCCCCACAATTCTGCCTAGCTCATTACACGACTTTTTTGTTCAGTTAGTGAGGATGAGTGTTCTTTGATAGAGTAATGTGCTTACTGTTTTAATGTGGACACAAATATAAAATTCAGAAAATTTATTGTTGGGACAAAAACTGCTGACACAACCACTCAGCAGTATTTCTTGTTCTTAAAATTATATCTACTCATAGTTTTATGATGCATATATGCATAATAATTAATATTTCAATTAGATTAGAGAAAGCAATTTTCTAGTTCACCTTTAATATTAAGGAAGGGCAAACTTTACCTAATTTCAATCACGTGTGAAAGATATTGAACTATTACCTTTCTTTAAGGAAACTGAGGTAAGTTAGAAATACAGAAAAGAGGAACGATAAAATGTCAGATTAAAGACAAATATGTTTGAACTGAACACTACTTTTGCCTATGTGGGCAGAATCTAAATGAGGACATCAGCATGTCGTGTTATGTGTTCCAGTTCCTCTATATTGTATGTGAAGATGAAAAACATTTTCCTCATACTGAATGTCCCGTCAGCTGCATCACAGAAGAGTACTTCTAGGGCTAATACATGAGAGTGACATTTTTGAGAAGTAAGGGAGTGTATGTGAAATTAGATGACATTAGCTTCACTGCACTGAGACCCTCACATATCCTGGTGGCCCTGTTCTCCCATGAACTCACTCATGTATTGGCTCACCAACAAACAGCATCTCATATACAAGATGTAGAGCTTTTTTGTGAGGAGTCAAGGCCATTAGCCTTACCTCTGTGCAAAGTTCTGAAGCCAACAGGCCCCTCGAAGCACCAGGTTGTCTCCATGTAGAGCCTTATGCTAATGCTGTGTGTCTCTTCCACGTCATATTGTAGCTGAGCCAGGTCACACAAGATACATGGTGGTCTGACTTCCATGGTGTTATCCAACAACACAGAATTTCACAGTTCGGTCAGGAAAACAGGGAAAAGTATTTTAATTAGTCAACCTGCCACTCCTTTGTACCTGATGTTCTGTGTATGCCTCTTACACAGACATTTCTGTGGATCAGCTCATGTCCTGACATGTCTGTGTTTTGACTTGTCTCACACTAACCTCCCTAGGCAGGCAGTCCTTTAGAACTAAAAAAGACAGTTCTAAAAGGATATGAGTGTGCTCTGGTTGCTTTACGAGCTGATGCACAGATCAGTAGGCTCAATTGCTGTGTCCTGCTAATGTGATCCATGACACATGTCTCACAAATTCCTGGTCTGTGGCCAGGGCAGAGTACAGAGAACATGTGCACGTGTGTTGTGTGATCAGAGCTAAAAGCACCCTCTATTGGGTTTTGTGGTGGTTTAAACCACTTTTTATCGTTCAGGGGCAGGTTCGATAAAGGTGACGGAAAACTGAACAGAGTTAGCAGCAGGTGAACAGTTTATTATAGGGGGTTTAAATTAGGAAAGGAGGGATACTCCAAAGGGACCCCAAAATTACACAGAAAAACAGTTGACACACAGGGAAAAAGAAACACAAAAGAGAAAAAAAAAAAGAAAAAAAGAAAGGGAATCGCTCTCTCTCAGCTAGATGGCTAGCTGAAGAAAACTGGGGGGAAGGGTAGGAAAAGCTGTCTCTCTCCCTTACCTCTCTCCTGGAAGCACTTCCTGGCTCTTCAAGCTCTCTGAAAAACACAAAAAGAAGTGAAAACGACTCCCTCCCACTATGTCCCCGAAGGGTTACTTGCTTGCCGAGAGAAATGGGTGAAATCACGCTGTGAGGCCTGTGGGCGCTGAGGACCGGAGCTGTGTGTTTCCCCTTGGAGCAGCCGAAAGAAAGCCAGGGGAGGGCTGTTGCCCTCCACTTTTAAGCCTTCTCGTTCTCGTGTGTATCTCGTTGCCTTCTTCTGGGCCAAACCTTCTCTTCATTGGTCCAGCGGAGCTGAGCCCCGCCTTGTTTCCGGGGTTTTCCCACCGAAGAACCACGCGCCCAGGTCCCCAGTCGCCATCTTTGTTTTGATGGCTGCAGCACCTTGGGGAACGCCCCGGCGCCATTCCCGCCCCTATCGCTAGTACGGTGCCAGCGTTGGCCCCCCATCGCTGTCCAAAACTGGCAGCCACACGCAGGTTCCCAGCCGGGGCCAGCCCGGGGCCGCCGCCTGTGCCCGGGACTCAGGGACCCCTCGCACAGCCCGAGATGGCCCCGGGCTGCGTGCTGCTGCCCCACGCTCCCAGGGGGCAAGGAGCTGCCACCGCCCCGGTCCGGCCCGGGGGGCCCCCACTGCGATCACCACCGGCCCGCAGCCCCTCCATCGCATGGGGATCGGCACCAGCCCCGGCCCTGCTCCCGAGATGGCAGGGGACGGGCACAGCCCGCGCTGAGAACAGCCTCTCCCGGCTTCAGGGAAGGCGGGCTGGAGCGGGGCCACCCTGATCCCCGCAGCCCCTTCCTCCCCTGGTCCCGGCCCGGTCCTGGGGAGCCCCAAGGCACAGCTGGGGCGATCCCCTCTGCCCTGTCTGGGAGAGAGCTGCCTTGATCTCAGCTTTTTCCCCCCGCAGCTTTTTTAAGGGAAACAGAATTTTACAAACAGGTAAGTGGGGTTTTCTTACACTCTTCCTCCTTTCAAAAGTCCAAGGAACACCCCCAAGCCCCAAAGCCCCCTTCAAGCACCCCCCAGAGAAATCCCAGCCCCCCCAAACTAGTACAGGTTTCTGTGGCTAGGTTTTGGTAGCAGGGGGGACCTATAGGGGAGGCTTCTGTGAGAAGCTGCTGAAAGCTTCCCCCATGTCCAGCAGAGCCAATGCCAGCCAGCTCCAGGACAGACTCACTCTGGCCAAGGCCAGGCCAATCAGGAGTGATAGTAATGCCTCTGTGATAACATATTTAAGAAGGAGGGGGGGGAAAAAAGGAGAAAAAAAGGAAAGAAAGGTGGTGGAGAGTTGCCCCAAAAGATTAAAATGAACACTTTAGCTTTTTGTTCAGGAACATGTAAAGATAAGTAACTCATTACAGGAGTTTAATTGCTAAATTGACTTTGCTAAAATTGGGAAAACTGTATGGTCCATATCATAGTCTCCATATGTAGCCTACTCTCCTGAGAGTGTTCTGCTCTTCTGTAGCACATCCTTATTGCAAAAGGAAAGGGAATAAACTTTTTTTTTTTTTACCTCTATCAAGCAACAACGGGGAAAAAAACCAGTCTTACACTACAGCCAGAGATAAACTCTCTAATGGCAACATCATTGAGTAATGGAGCAGACTAACCAGGGAGCTGTAGTGTCTGCCTCATTGGGGGTTTTTTTAGCAGCATATAACACAGCCATCTGTCAGGGATGATTTATATATAACTTATCGTGCCTTGGAGTAGAGTATAGACTAACTAGCATTTTTTAATTCCTTCCAGATCAGTTTTCTGTGATTCTCCATGCTAAGATGTTTCTGCAGATATCAAGTATGCTTTTAAGTGTTGTATTTCTTTTGTATTCAGGCAGAAAACCTCTTAACTCTTGTAATTTATCTCTTTTCTGAAACCAATTCCATTTCATTAAATGTAGCGACAGTTTAATGCACATTTCTTCATCCTATATATACAATATTATCCTTCATCTGTAACTGAAGTACTGGAACACAGTCACCCTTAACTTTCCTTTTAATCTGTAGTTCAAAGCACTGCCAGAGTCCAGGATTAGAACTCTGCCCAAATCTGTCAAAACTCTAAAGGTGAAGAATAGAGCTGATCATCTACTGAGATGATTGTTTACATGCTGTAGTTTGAAGTTGACAATTAAAGCCAAGCTGAAATATAAGAAGAAGCTGTGGAAAAGCCAAATGAGCAAAAAGCAATTCACAAGCAGCTTTTTATTATGACTGGCTGATCACTGCTACATGATGGACTGCAGCATATTTAGTAATGACCCCGTTTTTCTCATTCACAACAGTGTAGGACTGAATCCAGTTATTCAGTAGGTCATCTTAAATTGTTTGGCCTGACTGCACAGTGAGATAGGCTAAGGCAGGCTATTTCAAGCTAGTAATATCTAATGCTGCCACAGGTATCTTGAAAGCAAAAATAAATTCTGTATTAATGCATAGTGCCATAGGAAAGATGTCCAGTTCATTATCTTCTTCAAAGACATTCAGGGTTTTTTAATGGCATTTATCAGTTTCTTTTGACTGTTTAATAACCCTCTCTCAGCTTTTCTCTGTTGTTTGCAAATTAGTTTGTTAGACATATAATGCACACTCCTTTATGTTATATAGTTCAGTCTTAGAATATCTTTCACAAAATCAATAAGATTTTGCATGCTATTTGGTAACCATAACATCTTGGAAGATTCTTCTGTGCCATTGAAATAGGTCAACATGTTGATAAATTAATTGATGACACAATAGCCATCAAGTGTTTTCTGCCCAAAATCTCTTGTCGCTGCCAAGCACATAAATAACCTTTACATGCTTTCTATTAGAAGACCTAACAAAGTAAGTTCTTCACCATAAACCAACTCCATCTGTTTTCTTTTAAAGCATGCAAATTATATGTGAGCTATTTCATAGAAGAACATTGTAGGAATATTGTTTTAAGAGTAACTGTGACCTGTTAACAACCACTGCTTATAAAACATCTAGTGTAGCTCTCCACGGTATTTATGTTATTAATAAAATTAGTGTATATGCATGCACGTATTATGCTTAGAATTTAGGAAAGTCTCTTATTATGCTTTTCTTTTTGAAAGTGAAGGAAAGGGAGCAGAGTTGAACTGACTGTAATGGCTCACAGCACTAGCTGAGTTATTAATTTCAGTCCATACCAAAATATTAGTGGTTTACCTTCTTGCCCGTTATCTCATATGATTGGAATGAGCTCTTTTAATTTTCTGGTCCTTGATATACAGGAGACCTGTTGAGGTTAGGAAAAATCTTCCTCTATCACCTCTCTCCTACAACAGACCAAAGAAAATTAGAGACAGAGCATGTTTATTAGTGCATGTTCTTGCTCCTTCTCCTGCCTAAGTTTGTATCAGGTCCTTAGTTTATGTTCTCAAAAGCGCATAATATTTAATGTCAAGTGGGAGAAAAGAGAGAGCCTATTTCACTCCCATAACTCACATAAAGAGGATATGTCATTTAAGGTCAGCTGGCAATATAGTGAGATCACTGGCTGCACACATATAAACAACAAGAACAGGATCTGGTTTCTGGGAAAGGTCATGGCATGCCTTCTAACCATGTGTATATACTTTCTGCTTTCCAGAGAAGGTTGCCTAACTTGCACTGACCTGTGGACAGAAAGCCTGCTCTATACCAGTCCCAGCACCACACTCAGGAATTGTGTGGGAAAAATTACTTTTTCCCGAACCGAAGACATGTCAGGAAGCATGCTAAAATTTTTTTTATTATTTGATTCAACAATATGCTGTAATTATGTGATCATCCTTGAGCTAGTTTCGTTGCCTTGTGTAGTTATGGAGTCAGTTTCTACACTAAGCACAAATGCTAGAAGTCATAAAAAAATATGTGTTCACAGCCTGTAAAGAAGGGACTATATCCCTCAAACACAGTAACAGCAAACCTGCTCACACCATTTTCCCCCATGGAACATGCTCCCTCTGGATCCATACCGTTATGGTAAGATGTATACCTCAGGGACAGAAACAAGCCTAACAGAAGCATAAATTCTATCATGATCTGGCATGAGCTATATTCTTCCATTTATTTATCCATGTAAAAAAAAAAAAAAGAAAGATACAGGCATACTCTCAGGATCCACCAATTTACAAGCAGAAAATTTACTTAGAAGTTGCTGTGAATGAGTGTCTGGTTTTCAAGCAAGTACTACAGTTCATTTTCTCAGCTGAGGATCGGCCAGAGCATATGGTGCATGAATTTCTGGTTTTATGGTATTTTAACAAAATTAAATATTATAAATATTAAATTTTAAAATAAAAATTAAATCTTATAAATCCTCTTGGATAATAAACCAATTAATAAGTTTTGTCATTTATTTTCTAGTTTAAAAGAGAAAATCAATACATTTCATTAACAGATAAAGGCTTTGAACCCTTACTACAACCACGTGGAGAATCTGAGGCTATGGGTCTTATAAATGGTATGATGATGCTCTGTGAAGTACAAGCCCATGCTTATTTAAATATTTAATGCCGCACAAAGGCTTTTCTACCTAGCACAGTTTCCCCTGTCTTGCCCCCATTGTGCCCCACACAGAATTTTACCAAACACTGACGTATCCCTTTCAGGTTGAGGCAGCATCATCTCATGTCTCTGGAGTGACACTATCACCAGAAGATGCACAAAATACTGGTCTCAGAGGTGTTCTTCACTGCCATCATCAGTCACTGTAAAGTCACTCTGTAATACTTCAGATTACTGCTTAGTAAAATTTTAAAATAATAATAATCTGTGGAATTTGTATTGTACTACTGGTTCTGATCTTAGTCTTTTCTCATGAGAAATTTCAGCTGAAATTTGCAAAAAATTTTTGTTCAATATTATTTACATATTGTCAGTAATGTTAAGATTTCTCACACTTCAACGTATAAAAAAAAAGAACTACATTGCCCCCTAAATAAGGAAAAAACTGAACTATGTTTCTCTCTCATCTAATCATTTTAGCTTTCTAAAATGTTTTTCCCTTTCAGGTTCTACAGAAATTTTTGACAATACCAAAATAATTGGGGGAAAATATAATTTAAGCAATGAAATATTTTTTTTGTTATTTCAACCTGAGAATTACAGTGTACTCATCTGTTTTGAAATTACGGTTATTAGCTTCCAAAGCATAGACCTTCAACAAAACATGTGACAATACATTTGCGGTCTTGTTATTAGCATTAATGAAATGCTCATCACCAGCTCCCTTATCTTCAAGCTGATAAAGCTTTTGCTTATGCGTTTGTGTGCTTCTGTAGTTTTATTTCATTTTCCTTCAGTTACAATCTGTGTTATAAACACCAGCAGAGCTTTGGGAATTTCCTGATTTACCTTCTCAGCTCTGAAAGGGCAGAAATTACTTGTCAGGGTTGTTTGGAGAATATCCATTAAAGAACAGAAGGTATAGGAAAAAAATCTGAGTCCCTGAGTACATAGGACAGTTATTGGTCTCTTATGTGTTCAAAAAAAAAAAAAAAAACAGTCTAAATCACCTTGGAAAGATTAAGGGTGACAAAAAGCAGTTGTTCTTTTTATGATGAACCAGCCTCAACATAAAAAAAAGTTACAACGCAAGTGGGTCTTGGGATTAGAAAAACACCATGATACAGATATTGAGCTTGATGGCAAATGTAAGTTAAAGTTTATCCTGGATAAATTTTTTTTGTGTGCATCATTTATATGATGTAACAGTTTGCAATTTTGAGGACACTGCGTTTTGATTAGCGTTTGATTATATTTAGGGTTGAATTCCTTGTTTAAAAAAACCCAGAAAACTCAATAACAAGCAAAGAGAGCAACTAGTGCTGACCTTAGTATGTTGAAATACTAGAGCTTTTCATAGTGCTGACTTGAGCAATATGAAGGTAAAATTAAGAAATATCAAAAAGTACTGTTTACATGTTTATTTTTACAGCCCAGCTGTCTATTGCAAAATGTTGCTTGGTCAAAAAACAAAATGTTCCTTTTGAGTATATTTCTGATGGAAATTATTAGACTTATTCAAACCCAAAACAAAATGTTTAGTATTGATTTCTTTCTACAGTTTTGTATGAAAAATTTTGTCATAAATGGGAATTTGGTGCTAGTTTTGTAACAGCAAGCATTACCAAAATTAAGCATTTGGACATAAGTAGGGAGAAGGCATTTTAGCATAATAATTTTGATATTTCCAAATCAAAATTCTATGGAAAATTTATCTCCTGGGAGATACTTAAAGTTTTGTTATTTAGGATGAAAGCATTACAATGTCAGAATTTTCCCCCAGTGAAAATTCAGGTTTCCAGCCAGCTTGGAAGTGCCCTGGAGCTCTCACTCTCCAGCAAGAAGTCTCAAGAGAGGCAAGCAGCACTCTCATTATGAAAAAACTGCTATTTGAATAGAAGAGACAGTACACCTCAGCAACAGCAGAACGTGCTTGAAAATGCATATGCAGAATCAAAATATTTTAAATTCTGAAAAGAATGAACAAAGATGGTAGAAAAAATAGCAACCATTTCTCCACTCATCACATTGAACAGTTAAACTGCTTATGCTACGCACATGTCTATAAACAAGGTAAAATCCTGTCCTGGGTATTTATGGTCAAGCTTACTTTGAGCTCTTCTGACATTCGTCAAAACATAAAATCTTCTACAGTATTTCAATTCAATACCTGTATTGGTCATGTATTATAGACAGTTCATCCTTTTTACACTGCTACTCAACTTGCAAATAATTTAAAAATCACTCCAAATCAGAAAATATAATCTGAGCTTGGGAAGAAACAAAAAAAAAGAGATTGATTTAAGGGACCAGACAAACCTAACAACTCCCACTTCCACTTCTAAACACTAAGAGCAATCTTCCATTTTCATGGGCATTAGGAAAAAGTTCTTCACGTAGAGGGAAATTATCATGGCACTAAACCCACCAGTGTTCAAAAGCTTTTGAACAACACTCTCAGGCACATAGTGTGATTCTTGAGACTGTCCTGTGCATAGCCAGGACTTGGACTTTGATGATCCTTGTGGATTTCTCTCAACTCAGGATATTCTGATTCTAAGGTATGCTGATAACCTTAGAGTCTAGTTCCACTTATGTGCTGGTATGGTTCATTTAGCAAAAGTTTGCAAACTTCCTTCCATTTCCAAGCTGTTGTGCTTATCTAACCCAGTTCTTTGTTTTTCCCTGTACTGATGGAAAAATCTGTGGTTTATCAAATTGTCCCTAAAACAGTATGCTTTCTTAAGCATTCTTCTAGGCAAATACAGTATGTTTTATTTCAAATCACAGTGCACAAATCTATGTTAAAAAAAATGTATTTTTAAGTTTAGGTATTCTGGGGTGTGCAAAGGTGATCTATAAGCAAACTTTAGGGTATACTTTTAAAGTATTCTTTAAAATACAAAGCAGATTTAGTGGTCAACTCATACAGAATCTGGCTAGGATTTTACAGATGGGTAGTCTAGTCATTAACATGTTCTCCACCCCAATAAGATACTCAGACACTTTGTTGGTGAGGAGAGGATCAGACAGGTGAGACACGAAGTCAGCAGCTTACTACTGTGGGGCTGCCATCATCCACCAGTTCCATCAATACTGACACACCAATAACACTGACAGCTATACAAATCCTCACCACCTTCTTCCTTTTAAGATTTTGCAGTATGTTGGGCCAATATTTTTCTTGTCAAATTATTGAGCTCCTTGTTAGCCATGTCTCAAAAATTCTTAAAGACTTGACAGACTTTGTCACAATTTTGTCTCAACTTAGCAAATTTCTCAGCAGCCTGAGTCAAGGCTATGTAGCCAGGACACATCAGAGGCATGCTGTGGATTCTTGAAACGGTGACAGCTGAAGTCTCAGCCCCACTTTGTTACAAAGAAGGCTACAGATAGAAGAGATTATATTAAGGAGAATCACCATCACAGTACAAATCTAGATATACTTGTCTTTGTATTTCCCTCTAGAAATAGTTAAAGGTGACTACTACTAATGCAAAACAAGGCATTATCCATACCTTTGAACTGCAATTTTTGTCATATCAACTGGGATCCTCCTGAGACCTGTGCTCTGATCACGTATCAACCTCAATCAGGCTCCACAACTATTAGTTAACTCATAAGCCATAAAATGATATGTTTTGATTAAAAGGTGATAGCCATCATCATTTGGCTAATGGCAGAGTCTTCTAATTTCATTTCCACAATGGAATAATGATGAGCAATTTACTGCTTTTGAATACACACAGCAATAGCAAGGCAATATATTTATTGTATTCATTATCATCTAGGAAACCTAATCAAGTCCTTCTAAATGAGCAAAGTACAAAAGTTTTTAACACTGTTATTAAACAACTTTGAAAGAAATGGGTGTGATGGCTGTAGGGCATAAAGACACCATCACCTGATCACAGCTAGCCTTATGCCCAGAAAGTTTAGGACAGTCAGTGATACCAAGGTGTTATTGTGGTCAGAACTTGCTATGCCAAGGAAATAACTGCTTCCTATTCTCATGCAGATCACCTGCTATCTCTTGGTGCTGAACCTACAAAAGACACCCTTGGAAAATGCTGACAGATTTTAACTTCACATACTATGTAACCGTAGTCCTGTCTATACACCTAGTTATTCTAGTCTCCCAAATGAAAAAATGTAATTAATTTAGAATGAACGACCAGAGAACTCAGGATGAAGCCTGAAATATGTATAATTTCAAATTGACAAAGAAAATGTATCGCTGAGGATAAGGTTAGAGACAGATAAGGAATCTTATATGTACAGTTCTGTTTTCTTCTATGATATGGTCCTCAACATGTAACTAAATTATATCTGCATTTGTATATGAAAATCTTCCCTCGTAAATAAAAGCTAGTTAAGATGCTAACCTACATATTCTTTCCTGCACCTCAGATTTACTGTCAGATTTATTGGCCACTGGCTCTTGAGAGGAACAATGAGACCTTTGAATAGCACTTTAATTTTGACAAAATGTAGAATTACTCTCAAGTCCTACACTATTACCCGTGTTAACAATTAGATACTAGTAAAGACAAACATAAGTCTGTGCATTAGTGTTGACTCATAGTCTTTCACATCAAGAAGTCTCCTCTGATAAGTCTAGATCCTTAAGAACTGTTCTGAAATAAGATGTCTCATTAAGATGGCAATGTTTTGCATTGTGACTCCGGATCGGTCAATCCTTTTGTGGTTCTAACTATGTTCAATATTTATAGTTTTGTCAAGAATTCAGAGTGCTTCTCTTACATGAGAAAAGGTCATACAAACACAAAAACAGCTTTACTGAAATGAAGGTAGAAAGGAAATTACAACCTCTGTCAAATAAACACGAGGGATGATGCCTAGGAAACATTGTATACCCACCCTTTGCTTTGTTTATACATAGACTAAAGGACGTAATATACTCTGCTCAGTTTGTGTGCCAGTTTAATTTCAACTGAAAGATCATAAAACTATAGATGATGAGAAATTCTGGAAAGAATCTGATCTGACAAAGTGTTGCCTCCAAACAGTTTAACTCTAGTAAAACTCTTGATTCCATTATGTTACCCCTGATTTAGCCTTGAAACGAAGCGTAGGATAATTGGTGTCTTCTATTAAGTAGGATGTTTAACTTTTAATGAAGAGGGGTTGCTTGTAGCTTGAAGACTGCAACCGAATTTATCTTCCATGGTATTGCACTGAAGTCAGCAGAAAAATAGTATAAAAACTATCCTATGCCTTTGTAAAACTGACTTTATTTATAAAAATTGAAACTAATAGGAATCCTATTTCACCACTGTTATTTTAATGAATAATTGCATTTTTTGTCCTTCACATTTAATACATTGTTTGTCTTGTCAAACTGCATATTTTTGTGTTAGATATATTTATTTATACAACAGGTGTCAAGAAGCATCCCTCTGTGGAAGGTTCTGTAGCCTGCTTGGAGTGCTTGAGAAAAGACTGCAGATATGGAACAGAGCCACAGACAGCACTAGATAATGTAGGAAATTTAGTATTTGAATGTTCCTTCCCATTTCTACTTTTGTGCATCCATCCTGTTGTGTTTGGTTCTGTTCATCTCACTCTTGCCATTTCTTATGAGATGTCACAAGCAGCCTCACACATGTGGTAACTAGGAGGAACCATCAATAGCATTTTCACACACAAAAGAATTACACAGAATCAACTAGGTTCCTCAGCATTCAAACAATGTAGAGCTGGGTTTCAGTTAAGAAAGGAGAACAGACATGATATACTACCATGATATTCACTATATTTTGTACGCTAATTATCATAAGACCTGGGACTTAAAGATTGGAAAAAAAAAAATCAACAGGAAAGCGCTGAGGCAGGTTTGTATTATTTTCATGTTATTATAGCTATTAAGACTGACCTCACAGTCATACCTGAGACTGTGTATTTAAACAGAAAGAGAACTCAGCATCAAAGTTACATGCTGCCAAGCCACTGAAACTTTTGCACCTTCTTACAAGACTTCAGGAGAAAAGAACAAGGTACAAACATGCCTGTGAGGTATAAATTACCACAGTGTAACCACAGTGTGTGTAGCTACATATTTGTAAAGATTGCTTTGGTACCATACCTATAAATCCTCACAAATCCATTTGTACAGGGGCAAAGGCCATTTTTGAAGGAGAATTTTATTCTGTGTCACTGAAAATTCATGTTATATTGTCATTAAAGTTTCAAGTTTGTTCTCAGTTTGGCTATTTTCTCTTAAATTGAGTTTAGATTGAAAACTACTGTGTTCCCCAGCTATAAGAAATATAATAGTCCTGAGTGACTGCTTGGCTATATAGTGTAACCAAGAGCATAATTTGTTCACGGGCTCTAATTTACAAGTTTGAATTAACATTCAAAATCCCAAACTTCAGTTAGGACCATGACTAGATCTCTTTTTTGAAGGATTACATGATAAGAACTTCCTTCAGAATCAAAGTGAGTCACAGAAAAAGTTGTTTCCCTGAAAAACTCTGTGATTCTTCAAATGTCCAGCATAGTTTACATCATTAAGGCAGAAGCTGACTTGACCCTCTCATTTGTCTGTGGGGATAAGACTATGTAATCAAAATTCCACTGTTCAACAAAGTTTTTTTTGCTGTAGGAAAAAAATCTTTTATTTGTGCCTAAATTTAAAATATTGATCTTTTTGATGTAAACCTAACCTGTCATCTTAGTCTATCCCAGAATTCTCTCCCTAATCTGCTGTTTCAGAGAGAATCAGATAGGGATATCCCTTTCCAACAGATATCATCAAGCAAGAAATCTGTCTCATCTCCTTATTCCAGCAGATGTCAAAAATCCTGTAGCTTTGTGGGGGGCTCAAAGGATATATGTCTGCTAGAAATGCCCACAAAATTGGAGGATTCATCACTATTACCAGATTATAACACAGAAAATCAGGTGTGTTTTTCATTAAAGCTGTGAACAGGGAAGATGAAGAAAGTTAAATGAATCACCAGGTGGTCATGACAGGATTGTCTCCTTAAAAGAAAATCTTCTGTGACAACATAAGCATTTCAGCTGAGTTCAGAAGAGCCATTCTGAAGTGATTATCTCAGTTCACATGGCAAACTTTTTTTAGCTAAAATAAGCCAGAAGTGCTGCTTTGGAAGCAAATCTAAAATTTCCTGCTAATTCTAGGTATTCAGTCCACGGGATGAAACAAAATACAAAAAAAAAATTAATGCACAGTATTGCTACCCTATTAGATTATGTATTTATTTTATTATGAGAGATGGCGAGGAATCTCTGTCCTTAGAGATATTTAAAACAACTGTACAGTCACTTAGCAACCTGATTGATATGGACCTGCTTTAGAAGGACATTGAACTAGATGACCTCCAGAAGCCACTTCAGATCTAAATAATCTTATTTTTTAGTTTTAATACTGTATTAGTGATACTGGTCTGTCCTACTTGCCAGTGTAGCAAGTAGTCTTTAGCTCTTTTAGTCTTTAATAACTTTACTCTGTCCTGGCAGAAGATGTATACTTCATCACATGAATTATAGTCACAGAATGGCCTGGGTTCAAAGACACCTTAAAGATCATCTAGTTCCAATTCCCCTGCTGTGGGCAAGAACATTTTCCACTAGATCAGATAGCTCAGACCAACATCCAGCCTGGCCTTGAACTTCCAGAGATGGGGCATCTACAATGTCTCTGGACAACCCATACCAGTGCTTCACCACTCTCTCAGTAAGGAATTTCTTCTTCATATCTAATCTCAACCTGCTCTCTTTCTGTTTGAAGCTGTTCTTCCTTGTCCTGCCGCTACATGCTCTTGTAAACAGTCTGTCTCCCTCTTTCTTGTTCTCTTCCTTCAGTAACTGGAAGGCTGCAATTAGGTCACCCCTAAGCTTTCTCTTTTCCAGGCTGAGCAATTACAATGTGCTACATGGGCACATGGTGTGACTCTTGGGAATGGTCCTGTGCAGGGCCAGGAGTTGGATTCAATGATCCCTGTGGGTCCCTTCCAACTCTACATATTCTCTGATTCTGTGAATTCTCTTAGCCTTTCCACATAGGATCTTGTATAAACTAAAGATGTTGGGAGGAATGGGTTAAGAGCAGAAAACTGACAAGGAGGATTGTAATTATGCTCAAGTGACTTTGTAGTTGGAAATAACTCTTAATAAACAAGTGTGAACAGCAGGCCAGTAATCCATTAGCATGGACTCAGTTCAACAGTGCATGCATCTGCACTCCTGTACCTCTGCCCCTTGTTGTTGCTTCAGAGATAAGCCAGTTAGTGAGATAACAGAAATAAATTTACTTTTTGTGTTTTAGTCTTGGATTTGTGGTTATCCCAGCTGCTTGGCTCGCTGACTTACACAATAGGTATAATGAGCACTTTAGATACAGGAAATTATCTGGATGTAATAAAGGTCAAAAGTGATAAAAGACAGAAATTTGAGAAGCCAAGACAGGAGAATTTTGACAGAACAAGATGACACAGTCTTAAGCTGTATCAGGGAGGGTTTAGACTAGGTATTAGGAAAAACTTTTTCACAGAAAGGTGGTGGAGTCACCATCCCTGGATGTGTTTAAGAAAAGATTGGATTATATACTTAGTCCCATGATCTAGATGATCTAGATGATGGGATGGTGTTAAGTAATATGTTGGTAATAGGTTGGGCTCGGTGATCACTATGGTCTTTTCCAACCTTGTTAATTCTGTGATAATGTAATTTCAAAGAAATCATAAGGAACAGCAGTACATTACAGTAAACTTTTTATGAAATTAGCATCCAAATTTTCCTGGACTTATGCTAGGATGAAATGAATCAAAATTTTTGACATCTGTCCCTTCTTACCTTAAATCTTAGCAGAACAATTTGTACAATACTATTCAATCTTTGTGCTTATCTGTCATCGCTACAGATTCAAGATCTACCTTTAATACAGAAAATAGCACCTTGCTTAGTAATATTTTAGAATACATATTTTAATTACAACATCCTTTAATCTGCTCATTGATTTTGTTGTATCTTCACTGAATGCAACATACTTGATGTCCTATAATTCCACATTTATCTCACATATAGTATGAATATATTTATTTGAAAATTAGCGATTTTTTATGAATGTAAAATGTAGGAAACAGCACTTATGAGGTGCAGCTGAGAGAGCTGGGTTTGTTTAGCCTGCAGAGAGGGAGACCTTATCACTCTCTATGACTACGTGAACGGAGGCTGGAGTGAAGTGGATGTCAGTCTCTGCACAAATAACAAGTGATAGGACAAGAAGAAAAGTTCCCAAATTTTGCCAGGTGCGGTATATTTGGATATTAGGAAAAATTTCTTCACCAAACATGTTGTCAAGCATGGAAATAGGCTGCCAGGGAACTGGTTGAGTCACTATCTCTGGTGATATTTAAAAGACATGTGGGCATACGGCTTAGGGACATGGTTTAGTGGCAGATTTGGTAGTGTTAGGTTTACAGCTGAACTCAGTCTGAAGGGTCTTTTAAAACCTAAATGAATCTTTGATTCGATATGGCTGCATTTGACTGAAAGGTTTTGAATCGCTTATTAACATAAACCATTCCAAAATGCTCTGGATAATCTCAAAGAAAATAGAAAATAATTTTATTGCAACTATTCACTTATTTCATCGAATATTTCTTGAGAATATTCAAAATTTTTCTGGTCTTGAAATGTAATAGCACCTATGTTGAGGAGCCTGAAGTTATTCAAGACCTAACCTGATAATCATTTGATTAGGAAATTTATAGTGCTTTCAATCCCAAGTAACTTTTCCTACAATATTAAAATTAAATGAAGTTTATATAAGAACAGGTTGATAAGTCTTTGGTGTGCAATTGTGAAATTGCACAAAGCATCCAACTGACCAAAAACATCCATACTGAACTCTATTGTTCGCAGATGCTCAGCTGAAATCTAATATATCTAGTAAATTCAGCCTATTTATTGTATAAATGGTCATACAGGGAAACAAAGCTTCAGATACCCATGTTTATAGGAAATAAAATGAAGGCAAGGCAAATACTATCAGACTGCTTCCATGATGAAAGTGATACGTAATCCACAATTTCTTTATGCTGCTCTTTATTTTCAAGCTGAAAAGATTCTCTTTATTTTGAAGTCCCTTATTTTTTGCAAGATCCTTTCCTTTGTAAAATTTACCTTTTAAAATCTTCACAACATGAACCAAATCTATTTATAATAACCAATGTCAAAGTATATTTAAATTAGGATTCTGTATTCTTCTTTTCTCCTGTAATGTGAAAGAGTTCTTTGCTGCAAAAAAGAGATAAAAGCATCTATGGATCTAATGAAATCCCACATTCTCAAAAGAAGTGACTTATTCTATTGGGAGAACAATATGCTTATTGAGTATGCAACTGGGGTTTTATTCTTTTTTCCTGTTTCTTCCATATCATTTTCTCTGTCAGTGTATGTCTTTCATATCATTCTTCTCTGCCTGTGAACAGAGCAGAGAACCTAAACACTCCCCAAAGGATACCTTAACTATACAGACCAAGGTAATGTCTTGTATTCGGAAAAAAAAATGCCAGAATTGCATTGGGCAACTCTTCCACAAGAGTTCCTGAGCACCAGGAAATGACATATAAGTTACACAAAGAGAACAGAGAAAGGAGCTCAAAGGAATTGGTTGTCTGAGCAAGAAAAAAATACTAAGAAAAGGCTTTCTTTTACATTTGTGTTCAGACTACCCGATTACCAAATTCTCACTGAGAGTTTTAGAAACTGAAAGAATTGAAGAAGCTTCAGACTTGTGGTGTGCCAACAAGTAGCACAAAATCAGACTTCCAATGGATGTTTCCAAGGACATCTCTATCACAAAAAGAATTAATGTGCTTCTTTCTATGCAATAACAGAAGCTACTACAGAGTCCTGTAATCTGTGAATATAAAATTGGCAAAGATGAAAGATGGTTCTGACACTCTAAGATTACTTTAAAAATTAAAAAGTGTTTAGCTGGGGAAAAAAAAAAACAACCTATATTTGCAATATCAAAGTGCTCTCTTTTGGTTTAATTCTTAGAAGAAATTTTTTGGAAGAAAATTTAAAACAAGTATAATCACAATCTGGGACAAGGAGACATGCAGAGGACAAGGAGACTTGCAGAGGGCAAGGAGACTTGCAGAGGGCAAGGCTGGTTTTTCCTCACATTCAACAACACAGTTCCTTTCCTAACAACAACCAAAGTGACAGGGTTTCTGTCTCTCTTAATAGTTTCATTGAACAGCAAGAATACATTTTTCTTACACTACAACACTGAGTGCTGCTGTGTGACGATTGGATGCTAATTGTTACTTCAATTGGGATAACTACATAAAGCAGCTGTTTTTGAAAAATATTTCCTACTTGATTTTTCATTCTTCATATAAATATTGCCTAAGCAATTTTTACTTCAACATTTACTGCAACTCCTATTTTCATCATAATTTTGTGAAGCACTAAACTTCACTAAATACATCGACCTTTTTCCCCATATCAACCAAAAATTAATAAAAATATGCCAAAGGCAACTGCTTTTTAACTTCCATCCAGTTTCTCATTACTATTCCCCTTCTCATCTTTTCCTTCATTTGGATGCTTGATCAGAGAGAGACTTGCTCCAAGGCTTACTTCATAGGTAACAGGCACTTGTTCATTTTAATGACTGTTACTTTTTCAACATGAATACAAGAAAGACTTTACTCTTTTATTCAAATAATGGTCCAAGCATTATGAAAATAAGTTACATGTAAAGTATTTCATGCTGGGCATGTAATGAACTTGAGAACAGCAACTGTTTTCAGTCCTGCCACAATTTCTTCTGGCTGTCTATTGGAAGATGTGCTAGTCAGGGAACACGTGGTCATCTAGTGAAAAGGTGAAGATGGAAATGCAGAAGCGCTAGGTCTGAATGAGGCTAAACCCAACATTTTTTGACATTTCTCATAAATCTGGGACTTCTTGGGCCTGCAGCAAAATCAAGACCTCAGTGAAATCAACGTCCCTGTCAGGTCTACTTTGAGTAGTTTCTTCAGATTCTTAAAGCTCTAGGGACATACCAACTTTCATAGTCTTTCATCTGTGACAGACCCTCCTGGCTCACTTTTCAAGACTCAGAGCTTCTGTTTTGCCTCATCAGATAGCATCTCATCAAAGATCAAATTCAGACTAACATTACATTCACAATGCATCTATCACCCTCTCTGTGTTCTCAATGTGTATTTGTCTTAGCCCATGTTTGTATTTGCATCAGGCAGTTGAATTAAAGGAGGCAAAAAAGACTTTAAACATTCAGCACTGCATAAGATCTGTAGTGTCAGTAAATGCTATCTTAACAACGACAAACACCTGCAAAATGCCATTGAATATTCTTGTTCTAGTATTACAGGATATTGTTATGCTAGCAATGACCTTTCACGGATTAGTATCAAATTAGCGTGGTGTTCAGGGAGCTGAATCACTGCTTGAGTTTTGGAATCCAATAGCTAAAAGATGGAAGTCAAATAAACCTGAGCTTTTGTCTTGGATTATCTGTAAGAACCCAAATGTGTTCCTGTTTTCATCCAAGAAAAAGTTGCACCTAGGACTATCTGTGGTTTCACTTACCACAGTTATAGTAAGGGAGCTGGCCAGTTCCCTGGCTAGTAGGAAGGAGTGGGTGTTTCTTGTTACAAAAATGGATTTTGACATATCCATTGGTCTGGTCTTCTTTCTTAAGACTTCTGTCTTCATCTACCAGTGCTGGTGATCCATGCCAGGTTCTCACTGTCTGAGCCAAACTACATGTCTGAACAGCAGGTCCCCATCCCATCCTCAGCCAAGCCTACGGACCAGGCTTACACCCTGCCTTGAGGCTTGTCATATTAGCAGCTCAGGGTCAATAACAAAAATCCACCGCCAAAGATTCGCAGCAACCCTAGAAATCGTCCTCAAGGCCTCTTCTTTCCCCCACTTTCTTCTTTACTTTGCCTAGAGAGCTACAAATATTTTTATTCTCCCTCACAAAACAGTCAGCAAGTAATGTTTGAAAAAAATCACTAGGGGAAAAAAAACCACAACAAACTTAACTCTATGATAAAAGATTTTTAAATAACACACCTGCAGATACATTAAAAACAAGAGCAACAAAAGTGGAATAGCTGTCTCTATTTTGCTGAGTTTATAACCAAACAGGTTATAAAGCAAGATTTAAAAGAAGAGGTATATGTGAGGTATAAAAAAAAAAAAAAAAAAAAAAAAAAAGTGTATTATTTTCACATCTTGCTCTGCAAATCTACAGAGTTTCTTATGCTCCAGATCAATGAACTTGGAAACTGAGCCTGCTTTTCAATGCTGTATCAGAATACTTCAAAACATTTGTAAGTGTAGAAGACCCTTTCCACAACATGTATTATGAGGAGTTTAAGGCTCATTTCTCTTAGGAAGTCCTTTCTGTCTGAAAGAGGTATCTTTCCCAGAGAGTTTTAAATGTTTCCTCCTCCTGCATTTCAAAGAAGGTCTCTCAGGTATGAGGGAAAGATAAATGCCTGCAGACATGTTTGAAGGTCCCCACAGCTTAGGGGCTGGGGACAATAAAAGCCCTGAGAAGAACAGGGGATGTGTCCTTCCCCAGGCCCGGTGTTTAACAGTGTTTAGTTTAAATTTCTTTAAGTTTTAATGTTCACCTTTTGGAAATAAATTTTTCTAAATCTTGCCACTGCTTGCGATTTTTGGGGGTACCTACACATTATCTTTCTTCACAGCATTCATCCCACCAGATGTCCTTCTCACATCACTTTTAAATGCACATGGTATTTGATTTTCTTCTTTTCTCTAAATACTGAAAATACTATATATTCTTTTCTGGTACCACCTCCTTGAGACATGAATGATGATCCTTCCATCTTCCATTATGAATTTGCCTCCCAAAGCAACTTAATTTCAGTAAGCCTCCAAACTAGTGCAGAAAGGAAAATACACTAGCTCTAAAACAGAAGTGCCAGCAGTCTTAACTACATCATGTGCCCTGCTGCTCAGTCTTTAGCTGCAAAGTGTACCCTTTGCTTTCACTGGTTATTAGGTGTAGCCATAACACAGAAATTCTGTTTTTTCTTTTCATTTTATGGAAGCAGTTTATTAACATAATACACAATAAGTCCAGTCACTAGAAGTAATCCTTCAAACAAGTGACCACATGTGCTATGGAGGACCTCTTTCAAGCTGTCGGTGGTGCTAGGATCATGCCAACAAATATTGCAATTTTGGTCATAAAAATGCAGCTTTACATTCAAAGTGGGTCAAACACTCACCTTAGCAAGAATGTTGCAGCCTTATCAGCAGAAATTCCCTTTTCAATACCCACTGCACATCACTGAGCTTCACTGTTCAGAGAATCACAAAATTAATTAGGTTGGAAAAGACCATTGAAGTTGTCAAGTCCAACCTATGACCTAACATCACCTCATTAAATAAACCAATGGCACTAAGTGTCCCATTCAGTCTATTTTTAAACACTTCCAGGGACGGTGAATTCACCACACCCTCGGGCAGCCCATTCCGATGGCCAATCACTCTTCCTGTGAAGAATCTTTTCCTAATGTCTAACCTAAACCTCTCCTGGTGCAGCCTAAGACAGTGCCCTCTTGTCCTACTGCTGGTTGCCTGAGAGAAGAAACTGTCCACTCCCTAGCTTTGCTACAACCTCCTTTCAGGTACTTGTAGAGAGCGATAAGATCCACCCTCAGCCTCCTCTTCTCCAGGGAAAACAACTCCAGCTCCCTTAGCCGTTCTTCATAGCGCTTGTGTTCCAGACCACTCACCAGTCTTGTTGACTTTCTCTGGATACATTCCAGCAACCCTGAAAAGTGAATTTAATTTCATTAGTAGTTTCATTTCATGTTTCTTATTAATTCAGGTACAAAGATTATCAAGAAATTTATTGCAGAACCTTGTCTTTTTCATATCATAATTGTTTCTCTAAGTTTCACCTCCAGTCCTGCAGTCCTAAGCTACTTCCAAAAGGCTAGAGCCAGACAGCTCTGTCAGAAAAGAGATATAAAGTATGAAGTAAATTACAGGCTATTTTAGTCTGATGTCTCTGATGGCTAAAACATGATATCTACAGAATTTACATAATTGCTTGATGTCATAGAGCCATTCCTTTATTCACACTGATCTTTCATGGTTTATTTTCAGTGAGTTTCAGATGTTTGTACTCTGTGTGTCTGAATAAAACTCTCAAGCTGCTTGTATACTCAAATGTTACAAGAATCACTACTGGAAGACCCTGCAGTTGGCCTCTTTGACACACATTTATTGAAATTTCTCCCTGTTAGCCCTTCTAAATAGATGTCATTAGCTTGGCAGATATAATACATAAAATTTTATATTTTTTAAATCTTTCCATTATTATTTCAACCCATTCATTGTCCCTACCCAAATGGCTGATGCATCTCTGGCATAAACTTTCTTCAGAGGTACTTGTCCCACTATGCTATTCTTCCATTTTCCCAGTTTCATGACTGGTTTTCCTTAGTAACGCCAGGTAGGATATTATGTCTTCCAGAGGTCAACTCCATCCTGTGAATGGTCACAGATCTCTATGGCAGTGTGATGGTACGGGAGTAGAGAAGGACACTGCAAGGCAATGTGGAGAAATTATATTGCTCTTTCTACACAGGAGATAACTCCATGTCTGGAAATTACACTCAAGGAAGTGAAGATAAAAAGGTGCTGGCCAACCATGCAGCATCATCAGAAACATGGGAAAAAGGGTATGGGACTTCCCTAGGCTATACCAGGGACAGCTGTTAGAGCTGATCTGACAGCTATTGCAAATGAGAGGTTTGGTTGCTTAAAGAAACACCATGAAAGATTTTGACAAAAGCAGAGTTTATTTAATAAGTTGTGAAAATGCAACTCTACAGAGTTTGATGGCAAGGTTCACTCTATTACTTAATACAGAGGTTAAAGCATACAAAGGAAATTTTACAGAAATTTCAGGGAATATTCTGAGTTGGAAGGGACCCATGAGGATCATTAAGTCCAAATCTTAAGTGAATGGCCCATACAGAGATCAAACCCACAACCTTGGTGTTATTAGCACCATGCTTTAAATCAGAAGCAATTTGGAAGATTTACATGGAAGCCAAGAATGTAAAAGGGGTAAGGGTGCAAATAATATAGATGTAGGTAAGGGTGCAAAGGACTTAGCAGCACTTAGTTATTGAGTGTTTTAACATTCACAAAATGATTCAGTAGGGTTTACTACAATTTATTATAATGACTTAACTATATATTTGAGACAGTAACATTCATATCATAATCAATTCACATGCCTACAGGTAAAACAATGTGTGCATTTTTTCTGTGTTTGTAAAGGTGCCTATCAAAAATTCCCTTTGGGTTCAGTAAAACACTCACATCAAATGCCTTTGTATTTCCCAACAGGGATTGCACCTTGGGGACTGTGGAGTTGTATATGTGGGAGGGATAACTTTAGACTTCATTGTCAGTAATGGATCTTCAAGTATCACAAGCTTGAGATTTGCGAGCTCTGAGCCTGCTGCTGTCTGGGAGAGTTCAGAGGGCCTCACTTGGGACTTCTGTTTATAGGGTTGTAAGATGGCTGGCTTCAGCAATTAATAAGTTTCCCTCCTGACCGTAACCCAAGTCAGTCGCTACTCGGGATTTCATTAACAATGGTACCATTCCACTAGGCCTATAATTTACAGAGGTACCACTCCACTCAGGCTATTATTCAGGTTACCAAGGCTACAAAGGATAATTGCTTATCCTTTTTTCCCTGCCATGGTTGGGCAGCTGGTGTTTCTGACTGTTCCCACCTATGCCACGCAAAAGTTCCTGGTACGATCAGTGCCTCACTGCTCAATTGGTAAGGTCAAGAGAGGCTTCACCACTCACACAGTTTGGTCAAGGCTTGTCAGGAGCTTCTGAGATCAGGCCCAAGGACAGGGGTGGAGGGGACCACAGCAGCCTTGCAACCATAGGGGTGGAATATGGTTATTGCTTGCTGGAGAAGCTTGGAGAGAGAAGTGGGCAGTCATGTGAATGCCAAGAGGCTGACAGGATGCACAACTGGAAATGAGGTTTCTTATGTTCCATTTTAGCTTCCACTTTTAATATTTCTCACCTAGATCTTGATTTCTCCTTTTTCCTTCCAAATTTTTATTTTTCTCTGGTCTTCTCTGGACCCTTTGTTTAGTAGGCATCTATTCTTTCTTGAAGCTGAAAACTCACAATATGCAGTCTTTCTCAATCTTTTCTTTTTGCAATTCTCATCACCCTTACAGACAAATCTGAAAAGACCTCAGCCATTTCTTTTTTAATTTAGGGTTTGTTAATCATAATTTTCTTAAAATATACCATTCATTAATGTAGAAATGCAAGCATTTCAAACCTGAAAGGACATGTAAAGCAAATATATGAGCTCTGGAATTCTCGATCGCTGTTTGCATTTCAATGTTGCATGATCTGCAGTATTATGCACAATATTTTTCAAAGTTATGTGTAAGGAAGTTGACCATTTCACTTCTCAGGAAAAATCCTAAATAATTGATTATCTGTCTGGTGCTAACATAAAGAAACATAGTCATCATTTCTTTAGTTTTCTGATAGCAGGGAGAAAAAACACATATTTGGGTCTCATGAACTTAATTTGCTGAAACTGGCCTTCACTGGAATTACAATGCTCTCTTGTGGCCAAATCAGGCATCTACAAGACCTACCCTAGTCTTTTTGGTTGTTACGGTCCTTCTCAAATCGACAAAAAATATTACAAATGACAAAATCTTCCAAAACAAACGTTTTAGAGAAGTGTGTTCTTTTATTCCCCTCCCTCCCCCGCCCCTCGGGCAAGTTGCCTGAGTTGTCCATTTATCAAAAGCACCCTTCAAATACTGAACTATTTGAAAAAGAAAAGAAAGAGAAAAGAAAAATTTTGCTCCTGTCATTGATAGAATAATTTAATATGACCTTTACTTTAAAAAAATGTTAATTTTTAGTGTGGAATTTTTAAGTCTATCATTCACAATTTTCACAGTATCATAGAATGGTTTGGGCTGGTTGCTCAAAGCCCTATCCAACTTAGCCTTGAATGCTTCCAGGGGCTTCCACAGCTGACCTGGGCAACCTGTTCCAGTGTCTCACCACCCTTACAGGAAAGAATTTTTTCTTATATCAAGTCTAAACCTACACTATTTCAGTCCCTACATGTCTCTGTACAAAGTCCCTCACCATCTTTCTTATAGGCCCCTTTTAGGTACTGGAAATCTACTCTCTTAGGACCTTCTCTTCTCCAAGCTGAATATCCCCAATTCTCCCACCCTGTCTTCATAGGAGAGGTCTTCCAGCCCTCTAATCATCTTCATGGGTCTCCTCCTGACTTGGTCCAGGAGGTCCACATCCTTCTCCAGGTGGGGTATCACAAAGACAGAGTAGAGGAGCAGAATCTCCCTCGACCTCTGGTCACATCTCTTTTGATGAAGTCCAGGATTTGATTGGCTTTCTGGGCTGTAAGGACGCATTGACAAGTCCAGCTTCTTATCCAACAAGACCCTCAAATGTTTCTCCTCAGGTTTGCTCTCAATGCATTCTCTATATAGCCTGTATTTGTGTTTAGGATTGCCCCAATCTGGGTCCAGAACTTTGCACTTGGCTTTGTTGAACTTCCTTAGATTCACATAGGCCCACATCTTAAGACTGTCAAGGTCCCTCAGGATGGCATCCCTTACCTCCAGCATGTCAACCACACCACATATTGTCATTGGCAAACTTACTGAGGGTGTACTCAATCCCACTGATTGTATTGCTGTGAGGAAGTTAAACAGTGCCAGTTGCAACATCAGCTCCTAAGGAATACTACTTGTCACTGGTCTCCACTTGGACATCAAGCCATCAACTACAACCCTGTGAGTGCAACCATCCAGCCAATTCCTTCCACCAAGTGGTCCATCTATCAAATCCATGTCTCTCCAGTTTAGAGACAAGAATGTCACTCAGGACAGTCCCAAATGCTTTGCACAAGTCCGGATAGAGGACATCTGTTTTTCTTCCTTTGTCTATGAATGCTATAGCACACTTGTAGAAGGTCGCCAGATTTTTCAGGCACAATTTGCCCTCAGTGAAGCCATAGTGGCTGTTACCAATCACCTCCTTATTTCCCATGTACCTTAGCACAGCTTCATTATCTTGCCAGGCACTGAGGTGAGCCTGATTGGCCTGTAGGTCCCTGAGACTTCCTGATTTCTCTTTTTAAAAATGGCACTTTGTCTTCCTCTTTTCCAGTCAGTGGGAACTTCACTGGAATGCCACAACCTCTCAGATATCAATCATGTGTGGCAGGTTAATTACATCCTTCAGCAGTTCCCTCAGGATCCATGTATGCATCCCATCAGGTCAGGACAGGCTTGTGCACCATCAGGCTCCTGAAATGGTCTCAGACCTGATCTCCTACAGTAGGTGGTTCTTCATTCTTTAAGTCCCTGCCTTTACCTTCTGTGACTTGGACAGTGTGGCTGGAGCATGTGCTGGTAAAGGCTGAGGCAAAAAGTCATTGACTACCTCAACTTTCTCCATATACTAGGTAACCAGGTCTCTCACTTCCTTTCAAAGAAGGACCACAATTTTCCCAGACTTCCTTTTTTCACCAACATACCTACAGAAGCTTTTTTTTTTGCCCATGACATCCCTGGCCAGATTCAATTCTATTAGGTCTTTAGCCTTCCTAACCTGATCCATGGATGCTAGGACAATTCCTCTGCATTCCTCACAGGCTAGTTATGCTTGCTTCCATCTCTGCCAGTTTCATTTTTTCTTTTTTAGTTTATCCAGATGTTCCTTTTCATCTACATAGGACTCCTGGTATTTTTGCATGACTTCTACTTGTTGGGATCTGTCGCTGCTGGGCTTGGAGGAGGTGATCCTTGAATATCAAGTGGCTTTCTTAGACTTCTCTTCTCTCCAGGGCTTTATCCCATGGTACTCTACCAAGCAGATCTCTGAAGAGGCTAAAGTCTGCTTTCCTGAAGTCTGGGTTATGTCACCTGGGCTATCAGTTTTCAGATATATCACTATGTCTCCCTGAGAACCACAGGTTCAATGTTTAAAAATAAATATATCTGGAACTGAGGAAAATTATTGATTCTGCCGGTGTGTGCACAACCCAGACCTACCTCCATGTTTCTTCATTTCAAATGTTCACTGAGCAAGGTTTCCAGGCCTGCATTTCCCTGTGCAGTAATGTGGGATACAGGAGTGCACATGAGGCCGACATAGCAGGGCTGTAGGCAGACCAGTACCACAGAACCACACTCTAGTGACACTCATTATAAGACACCAGGGAGGTCCATTCTGCAGCAGATTCTGCTCTTTTCCCCTTCACAGACCAATGCAATTCTTCAGTGTATCCTCCTCCACTCTACAAAGTGGGAGCTATCCAATTAACTGTCTAGTTAATCTCAGATGCAGAGAAAGGTGAGCAATTAGCTGCCATTGAGCTCAAAAATACACCAACAGCAAATGAATTGGTGGGAAACTCCTTTTCCTTCCTTTGCATTGGGATAATAGATTTAGGAAGAAAATGCTCAAGTCTGCAGAAAGGTGATATCTCACCTGATCCTCACTTCTGTCTACTTAAAAATATACCATAAAATCTCCTACATTTACATAGTAACAACAAGAGTGTCTCAAGTTCTCAAAGTCTTCCAGATTCATTGGCTCACAGGCATTCATGTAAAGAGAAAAAATATTGTTGATGATGTTCGATTATTCATTTGACCAGTAAAAACTTTTAACTGCAAAGGCATAACTCTTCATTATGCTAGAACAATTTTGTATTTACCAGATTCAACGTCATCCATAAGAAGCTAGGAAAAAATACAGGCAAAGAAGGAAGAAATGTAGGAAATCCAGAATCAAGAGAAGAAAAAAAAATGAATTGAGTACCTAGTTGTTGCTAACTAGTATCTCTCACTGATTTGGGCACTTTGTTTAAAAATATATCTAATTTAATTTCATTGGTTTCAGTAGTACTGTAAAATTAACTGCTCAAATGAAATATAAAATGGAATATATCAAGTGCAATATTTAAGCCTGCTGCATATACAATTTTCAAAGAGAAAATTCAAGGACAAGAACTCTCTCTTCCTGAAGTTGTCCACTTCCTGCTAAATTTAGATTGTCCTTCAAATATTTCAGAGTACGTATAAAACCTTGACATTCTTCCTCTCTCTTACTGCATAAGTAATTTTAGCATGACTATTGAACAGTTGCCGAATAATTGTCTCGAAATATAAAGAAACAAAAAGCAAACTTGCAAGAAGATTTTCATTTTTGAAGACATTGGACAAATTACTAGATGTTAACCAGAGGATAAGACTTAAAAATCTTCCTTGAGATTATTGTGTCTTTGGGGGACCAAATTTCTGCTTTCAAAGAGTAGATGTACTTGTTTCAAAGACACTGAAACCTATCTGCTCACATAATTAAAAAAGATGCTACAAATTGTTAAGTGAAGAACATAAAAATATTTTGTTTAATAATTTATTGGTTAAGATACTTGAGCATCATTACAAATATTTCCTGTTATGTCACATATTAAATATGCTTACCTGTACGAGACCACTTGAAACATCTTGAAATCCGAAGCTAGAATTCTTAGCTGTTTATAGCGAACTATGCACATAAGCACCAGAAAATGGATGGATAAAGCAGCTTAATTTTTTTTCTCTTAATCTCCTTAAATTACTTTTCAAGCTTATGGCAAGCCATGATTCATTTTTATCTTAAAGAAACAAGACTTTTGAAATCATCTTTTATGTATGCATAGCATACGTGAGTTTGCACGTCCTGTAATTTTTGCTTAATGTATGCATCATTAAATTTGAACAAGTCCTAATGCACTGAGTTTCTAAAACTTAAAGAAAAAAAAGGCAGGCAGTTGGACAAGAATGGCTTTCTTATTACCTTCACTGAGACCATGTAGTTTGATCTCAAAAAAACAATAAATCTAGAAATCCATTGTCAAGGGGAATGTTATGAAAATTCCATCCATGGAAATGCTGTAGTCAGAAATCACTGCTTATCTGGCACCAGCAAAAGAAGCAGAGGAAGCAAGTTTTCACTAGCTGTGCTTTCCATAGTGCTGCTTGTTTTTCCATGAGGGCATTATAGTGTCAATTGAGGTGGTAATAGAGGTATTGAAATACCTCTGTTACTTTACAGTGCTCTTTATTTTGATTTTGTTTACATTTAAAGTACATTTTTAATTATATATAAAAATAAAATTAAAATAATCTCTGTGTGTTATTCTATCTCCAAATAGAAAAAAAGAAAAAAATAGTTGATATGTACTAGTAGCATTCCAATGTCACTATGGATTTAGGGATCATATGTAAACTTCAGGATGAACAGTATCAAATTTTCTTAAAATAAAACTGACCCTACAAGGTTTTCATTTGCCTAAATATGTATTTGGTTCCAACATATCTGTGATCATTCATATGCCAATTTTTAGAACAGAAGAGTGAATTAATTAAGAGTACAAGGTATTTTTAAAAGAAATCTTACAAAAAAAGAAATTATTTTACTGTGTAAGCACATTGAAATGTCAGTCTTACATTAGATGACCCACAGGAAAAACTATAGTGACAACATTTACACTCAAGTCTTTTAGTACAATGCTTTGTTGCGTTGCTTTTTAGTGCAGGAAAGCAGCTGCTCCTGTCACATTCTGAAGCAGATGTGAGCTTTAATACAGTGAATCATCTTTTTGCCACTAACCTTGCAGAGGGCCTCTTCAAGTTTCTTTTTGACCTAGTTGGCTTAAAAAAAATGCACCCGTGTTTCTGCACTTGTTGTAGTTCCTCTTGGTTTTATTCCTTGGTGTTCCTTTAGCTCATTGTTAAAAAAAAAAAAAAATTGGTGGATTAACTTTCAAAGAACAGTTTATGAAGGACAGGAACATCGCAGCATTGCTACCAATCTGAGATAGCTGCAAGAGGCTCCCTAGCATTTAAAACAAGACCATTTCAGAAATATGCTTCTCTGGGCTAGAAGACCAATAAGATCTATGGGTTTTTTGGTTTTTTGAAAGACAAGGCTACAGAAGGAAATACATTAAATTGCAATGCAAGAAATCCTGAAGAATCACAGTGGGTCAATGCAGTCTTCTGTGTTAAGTGAGTAGACTGCTATGCTGACAGAGCAGTGTACAGCTGTGGTGCCACTACACACAACCTGGAGACTTAATCGGAAAAAATGTGTAAAATATTGAAAAATTCATAGACTAATGATCATGGAAGGAAAGTCTTTGACTCCACATCATGTGTCCACAATGTGTGCTTTAACCTAACACTTAAACAGAAAGGTTTAACTTGCACTTTGATAAACATCCTTTCTAGAGCTCCTGGCAGCAAGTGTAAGTAGGAATAGACAGCAAATGCTACTTCACTCCCACTCTTTCCAATTAAATTGGAGCCTCAAAAACAAATTACATCTATGCTCAAAAGCATGAGTGGACAAGACCTCTTTCTGTAAGTCATCTATCTGTCTATCTTATGGAAGAAGAAAGTCACTCTTAAAACAGAAAAAAAAATTCGAGCGTTACATGGCATTTCTTCAGACTTATCCAGAGGTATACTTTTATACCTCACTAAAGGTTGGCAGCAAACCTAAACTTATCAAAATAGAAGCCTAGAAAAAAATTTGGAGGACTATGAAATAGCTATAAGCAAAGATGCTGAGCTCTAAATTACAGTGGCCAGGTAAACTAGAGACCCCATAGTTACCCTACACTACAGCTATAATAGACCTATGTACATTATAGAACTTTTTTTCCCTTCTGAATTTTAGAAAATGTTGCAGCAATAATATAAACTAATGAACGCTTCCATTTTATGTCTTTTGGGTTTTTTTATATTTGTGGAATGCACACTTCTTTTTGTCAAAGCAGGAAGTCAGGCAGACAGTGACTAAACCTAAGTTTTAGTCATCACTCTACATCGTAAACGTAGAGCAAAACTTTATGAGTGAATTATGGAGTATTATGGATTTCAATAATATAGATATTGCTGAGTAGCATAAAATGCTTTATTTCTTCACCATTCTTTTAATAGTTTTATAGTAAAACATTTTTCTTCAGTTTTATATATAAATATGGGACTAGTCAATGTGATTGATTTGTCTCTATTTCTGGAAGACAGCTTAAAATGCAAAAAAGTCCATTCCACTGAATCTTTAAAAGCAAAAGTATACTAAATTAAAAGTGACCAGTGTGACAGGCATACATGAAAATACTAGACTCTCTTAAAAATCTGCACATTTGTTTTGGCTTCAAGGCTTTGCTCTAAAATGAAGGTGTCCAAACAGAAAGTTACTTCTTGATAGTGAATACATGGAAAGTATGACAATGTGAACGAAAAAGCAAAGTACTTCACTTCCGTATATCAATGCTAATGGATTAAGTATTTTGAGTTATAAGTCTCTTCAGACATAACGAATCATACCATATATTAAGTGAATTTCCAAAGTTTAGGCAGAAGTTGTTGGATATCAGAATCACAACATAGATGTATGCTGGCAGATGTAGTCATATCTTGCTTTCATAACATTAAAGGCAGGGTCCCAAACAGGAAAAAGATCAGTTGCAACAGTGTGCTCTTTGTTTCCTGGTCTTATTGCTAATGAGATGCCATTTTCAGAAATAAAATCTTTTTCTTTTTTCTTTCCTTCTTATTCATAACAGACAGACACCTGTGGGTCTTTATTGGAATATTTATGGAACAATTTTGGTTATTCTCTGAGTGTATAGTAAAGAAATCACAAAAGAACTGCCAGTCATAGTCACAGTGGCTGTATTTTACAAGATTCTTCTAGTACATCCCTCTGTTACAGCAGCTTAGATATAGCCTCTTTCCCTTTTTTTTCTTACACACTTAGGTTTAAAAAAGAATGGATTTCCCAAGTGTGATGAGTTATTACAGTCCCACAGACATTACATGATTTGGAATTCATCCATGCCTGAGTACTGTGGGACTACAAAATTAATTTCACATACTGTAAAAGCGGAGAGGTACTATTTATCTGAAATCAAACCCTTAACAATGCGATATGTTAGACTTTTTTGTTTTCTTCTAAAATTACACATATAATGGTTATTAAAAAAGTCTTATTGCCAAAATCATATACAAATATAAGCTTATCACATCTTATCTATACTCAGGAAAGAGAAACTTACAGATGTGTTTAAGTTCTTTTCATTTGTCTTTCTGTCTCTTTCTGAGGATGCAAATTAGAAGATAACTTTCTAAACACAGTTATTTTATTGCAATGTCCATTTCCTACTTTAATAGTGTACATTTATAGGGTTTTTTAAACATTATGATTGAAATGATTCATTTTTGTGCTTTGGGACATTGCCCTCTTTAAATTTCTTTACCAACTCCTTCCCTTTCATCTACACTTTGTCATTGATCCCTTTTATATTCCTTTACATTACTCCGTTTTCCATCATTATCATATTATTCTTTGTTCCTTTATGGTTTTGTCTGTAATTTTCATTTGACATTGTGTCCTCTATCTTGCTAAACTCTATTTTACTTTAATTTCATTTGTATTCTCTCCAATGAGATTTTAGCCACCACATTCATTTGTATTGTAATGTTCTGTGTCACTCAATTTTTCAGAGTCTATTTTCAGTCCCTTCCAGATTCTCATTTTTTCAGTTTCATTATCTAACCTTTTTGATGAGAGAGGAGAATATTTTATATATTTCAAAAAGTGATTTTTGCCATTAAGATGTTTCCCCTAGATTTGAGGACAAAATATAAACTTACAATCTACATCATACCTTAGAAATTCCTAGGTCTAATAGTAAATTTCAAAAGGTAAACATCATACAAATGGATGAAAACAAGAGACACTACTTTTCAACAGAAGAAAGATGGATAGTACACATATGTATATGCAAAGAGAGCTTATTGCATACTTGTTTATTTGATACCATGATAAACTTATTTCCCTTCACAAAATTAACTGTGTATTAACATCCATAAGAAAAGACCAGCCCTCAAGAAGGAAGATAAGCATAGGGATTTCTGCTGACTTAGAGATGCTACATGCTTCTCCTTGAACTCCACTTGTCTTCTCTTGGCCTACATCTTTTCTATGCACATCAATACAAGGCTGTAGGTGTTATGTCCTAATCTCCATTAAATAGTTTCATCTTTTGAAATAATGTCAATATGGGAAGATTATAGGAAGGATTTTTGAGATGTTAGCAAAGCCTTATCTTTTGGCATAGAGATTTTATTTTTTTCTCACTGTTGAATGGCATGATATGTAATGTGTGATATAATATATATGCTGTATAGTTATTTAGATAAATGCTTTCCTCATGACACTTTGAGACATAATAATAGATGAAGAATGAGAAGCCAAATAACACAAACATTTTTAAGGCAGACTTGAAAGGTAGCAGTTCCAAAGATGATTCAATAAAAAAAGATGTAGTAAATTATCTAACTGTAAAGGAAATAAAACAAGATGCTTTTCTTTTATGGTCCTCCTCCACACCCTCCACATGCACTCTTCTTGGCTTTAGGCTGTCTGTTTTGCCAGTATTGTCCCCAATGTGTCTATGTTACAGATTATAAGTGACAGCAATAGTGTCATTTTGCCAAGTCAGATGGAGGTGAAGGTATTTTCCTCCTCTTCAGGACCGGATTTCAGAGGGAAATCCCAACCTCAAGATCATGACCTGTAGGTTAAGAAAGTCTTCTTAATTCAAGATCTGCTCTCTCTCATCACCCAATCATATAGTTACAAAAGAACACCTCTGAGACACAAGTTTGTCACAATGTATTTGTGTTTTAGCACAGAAGGGGTAGTTGCTGGATTTTGCTGTGTCTGATTATGCTTGGTGATCAAGTCTATAGACCTTCATTTTAATCTTCAAGGAGCTCCACAAAGCATCTGCAATTTATTTTCTGAGATGGATGTGATTTAGTTAAGTGTTGCCTTGCAGGCCATGCTTTCATATCTTGACTATAACATCGGATTTATTGAGCAAGTCTGTATAACATTTTCTTTTTCTGTACCCATGTTGTGTTTCCAGAAGAGGGATATCTAGAAACTTTTGAGTGTAGTGACTCCTTCATTCATGGCTTCATGTGCTTCCATGACATTAGACAGAGAAACTAGAATCTTATGACAATTAGATCAGTTCTAAAGATGCAGCTTGATTCCACTAAAATTATTTTAGCTATTTCAGTACATGTTGAAATGCCAATACCTGATTCTTTAGCAAAGTACTGATTGTAGTCTGACTATTTGTATTTAGAGAGGACTTAGGGACCATAAATTTGCATCTGACCCTGTGAGTACTGATTATATGACTCACTCAAGTTACTTCATTTCTGGAAACCATACAATCTTTGATTGAAAGAAGGATGACTGGCTGCTTTCTGTCTTTCATTGTCATGATTCCATCTTTGTAAACTCATTAATAATCCTAAAACTAATTCTCATCTGTATGCAGCTAACAAATGCACCTAAATCAAAGTTATGCTTCAGAGCAGGACTGCTGATGAGCTCTGAGGGAAGTATCATGCAGACAAGAATGCTGAATGTAAATTCTTATATATTCTATGTGCTGCCCTGAGACAAGAATCTCTGAACTTGACTAATTCATTTTCAAAAACAGCACTAACCTATCAGATAGATTCTTCTTTCCTTTTAAAAATAATATTTTAAGTGATCAAAAAGGGTCTTTGACTGTGACAGACACAACAGGTTGAAGTAAATTGACATATGAAATGCACTTGTTAATCAAGGCATGGAGAAAGGCCAAGACCTAAGTTTCAGATTACAAAAGGCAATGACTTGTTGCATGCCACTCACCAAGAAAGTTTGCTAATACAAGGATAATAGATTATCCCATTCATTACACTTAGTGTTTTTCAATGGTTTGCATGGGGTTTAAAAATTAGAAGGAAAACAGCCCTCATAGATTATGAAAAGCTGAATACAATTAAGAAAAAGATTTAAATAAGTAAATCCAGGTTGTTTTTCTTTTACACATGGTTTACAGTAAATACGTTTTCTCTTGATTTCTGACTCTCTTATCAACCTTTGCATGGAGAAGTGGCAGCTGTGATGATTCTTCAGCTCTTACTGACCAGAGTCAACCCATTTCAAATCAAATCTTAAGATTACGATTTTTTGTGAAGCATGGAAAAAATTCACAGAATTTTAATACCATCAATCACAGAACCATAGAATCATGAAAACATAGAATGGTTTGAGTTGGAAGGGACCTTAAAGATCATCTAGTTCCAACGCTCCTGTCATGGGCAGGGATACCTTCCATTACACCAAATTACTCAGAGCTCCATCAAGCCTGGTCTTGAACAGCCTCTCTGGGCAACCTGTTCCAGTGCCTCACCACCCTTATAATGAAGAATTTCCTCCTAATATCTAATGTAAACCTACTCAAGCTTAAGGCCATTCCCATTTGTCCTATCACTACATGACCCTCTGAAAAGTTCATCTCCGTCATTCTTGCAGGCCCCCTTTAGGTACTGGAAGACTCCTATATGATCTCCCTGAAGTCTTCTCTTCTCCAGGCTGAACAGCTCAACTATCTCAGCCTGTCATCATAAGGGAGTTTTCCAGCCCTCTGACCCTCTTCATGTCCCTCCTCTGGACTCATTTTAACCGATCAAAATCTTTCTTGTGTTAAGGGACCCAGAGCTGGACGCGGCACTCCAGGCAGAATCTCACAAAGGCAGAATAGAGGAGCAGAACCATGTCACTTCACAGACTGGTCATATTTCTTTTGATGCAGCCCAGGTTATGGTTGGCTTTCTGGGATGTAAGCACACATTGATGAGTCATGTCCAGCCTCTCATCCAACATGATGCTCAAGTCCTTCTCCTTAGGACTGCTCTCAATCCATTCTCCATCCAGTCTGTAGTTGTGCATGGGATTGCCTCGACACAGGTGAAGAACCTTACACTTCACTTAGTTGAACTTCATAAGGATCACATAGGCCCACATCTCAAGCCTGCCAAGGTCCCTCAGGGTGGCATCTCTTACCTACAGATTCATTACAATCTGGGGAGAAATAGTGTGCAACATCAGAGTTCTGTTTTCAGCTGGGATAGAGTTAATATTCTACTTATTAACTGGTACAGTGGTCTGTTTTGGATTTACTACGAGAATCATGTCGATGACACACTAATGTTTTAGCTGTTGCTAAGGAGTGCTTGCCTTAAGCCAAGGACTTCATAGTTTTTCATGCTCTTCCAAAGCAATTTTCTGGTGCATCACTTGTGTTTCTCATGTTTTATTCCTCTCTCTTCTTTACATTATTATTAGTAGTAGTAGCAGCAGTTTTGTATTTCACTCTATTACAAGTAAATTGAGTGAACAGCTGCACAAGTACTCAGTTTCTGGCTGGGGCTAAACCCCAAGAGTCCAAAAAGACAAATTCTCTCCTCATACCAACCCCCCAAAATCCCCCTGCCAATCCTGGCCCCTGTCTCCCTCCCTGTGGCAGGGGGAGGAGAATCAGAAAAATGTAAAACCTCTGGGTTAAGAACAGTTTCATAAAATTGATCAACATCCATTAACTGATGCCCTACCCATCCACAGAGATCGGCCCCTCATAGCCAATGCCCTCCCAGTTTATACACTATGACATTCCGTGGTACAGAATACCCCTTTGGTCAATTCAGGTTAGCTTTCCTGGCCATGCTCCCTCACAACTTCTTGTGCACCTGTTCCCTGGCAGATCATGAGAAAACAAGAAACTTAAAAGACTTTGGCTTAGTAATAGCTAAAACATTACTGTGTTATTGACACTATTCTCATAGTGAATCTAAACCACAGCATTAAGAAGAAATTAATTGTGCCTCAGATAAAATCAGGACAAGTGGAATATAGAATATATTTTTCAGACATAGCAGAAGATGCAAAAAAAGTTCATCTTATTACAATTTATTACTCCTGCCCAGAGTACTAGTCTCTAGTTTAGGAGTTGGCTCAGTACTGAAAAAGCTAGGAATTTGGAATGGTGTAGGCCATGGAGACACTCAATTCCTGAGAAGTTCATGTGTTAACATAATATTGTTAAATTTTTCCTTTCCTGCTTAAAATGCCTTTTAATGGGATCTAATGAACTGAAACAGCTCTTTCCTCTGAAGACCTCTCTAGTTTACCTCTGATCCAGTAGGCTCTAGGTACAGACTTGCAAACTATCTCCACAGCTGCCTTCTCAGCAGGAGAGGATAAATTCTGTTCTTCTTCTGCTCCTTACAAATAATTGACAAGAAAATTCTGCAAGAAGAACAGAAATCACTTTCCTCAGCTGCTTCTTTCTTACCCCTTCAGACACATAACCCCAAATGAGTTTTTGTATAGGGAAGGTGAGATCAAGACAGCAAAAGTTAATAAGACACAGCGTAAAAGTCTTTTTTAGCTGAATCATGCCCTTATATATTCAGCCTACACATTAATCATTGAGTAACATCAAGATTTCACTTCAAAATTGGATCTGACTAGTGCACTTAATTTACCTACTGCACCAAACAGCTGTTCAGCTTCTGTTGAATTTGAAAGCAAATGTAATTAGTGAGTGTTCAGTGATGCTTCCTCATTACTTTGCCAGCCCATATCATTGGAACAGTTAATTACTGCAGAGACAAAGGCTTGACTTACCTGATACAGTACATGATAATTCATCATTGATTCATTTTTTCTTCCTCACTGGTAATTTTGTTAACATCCCTAACAATGTTTAAGTGTGAATCCCCTTCATCTTTTGTGTCATTTTGTCTTCCCAAATGTTGCTCAAATTTTCCAGGTAGCTTAATTCTCTAGATTTTAATGAGACATGAGGTATCCCATGTCATAAAAGATGTAATGGGATACCCCATGACACTGCATGTAACTGGAGGAATCTCATCATGTAACTGGAGAAATGTCATCATGTAACCGGAAACTGTCCATCACAGCTGTCTTTGCATTTGGGGGCTTTCACAAGTGCATACAGACCAAAGGCCTGCTGATGGAATCACTTTCTTTCAGTGATGGCTTAAAAGTAATGCTGAAGAAAGGAAAGATTATTCCATAGTTAGTCTTGTTTTCATTAGACCTGCTTTGCCTCTAGACAGGGGTTTTTTTTTGATGGCTTTTCCTGTGATTTTTTAAATGTGCCTCAGTACTCTACTCTAACACTAGAATAGAGGTAGCTGACTTCCCATCCCTGCCTACTAGATGTCATGAGGTTCTCTCAGATACAACCCCTTTTCTCAAAGGGAAGCTCTGTCTTCATGAAATGTAAGGACTATACATTTATCGGTGATCTCCAGGCTGATGAAGGACAAATTGCTCAATACAGCTGCCAGTCCTGAGTATTTCTGTAGGTCACATCAGTTCAGTAGTACACCATCCTTCTCAGAAAGGCCAGATTTAGTAATTTACTGCATATGTCAGTGTCCAGGTTTGATGGACAACTTATTGATTAACAATTTGTGGATACAGAGGTATTAAAGAAATAAGAATTTATTATGAGGTAAGAAAAAAATTAACTTAAAAATATTAAAATACAAAAAAAAAATCCTGAAGAGAGCCCAATAACCACCTCCCAAAAACCCAAAAACAATCCACCAACACCCCCACCCACACCAGTTCCACAAATGAACAAACAACAACAAAAAAAATTATTCCCCATTTCAATGTCCGAAAGTGCAGTTAATCCGAAGTAGGTGGCAGGGGGCGCTGATGGCCATGGAGGGGCGGCAGCGCTGGTAGATGGAAGATAGGCTGCTGTAGTATTTGGCTGGCTAATGTCTGGAACCTCCACCAGAGAATAAAAAAGACTACCAGCAGAGCACGTGGTGGCTCCAAGATGGCAGAAGAGCACAGACGCTGACAGCAATCCTTCTCACGCCGAGTTCCCCGGCCACAAGAGGGGCGAGACTAGTGAGTCATCTCCTTAAATATTCTTCCGAATCTCTGCCCTGGGTGACTCCTCCAGTCCACTCCCAAAAAGGCAATCTCGCTCCTCGCTGGGTCCCCACTGGTCTTTCCAGTGCCGTTCCACCCCCACCTGCGTCCCAACTCCGCCTCTGGCCCCCACCGGCCGAAAAACATGTCGGAGCCACGTGCCGCGGCGCCCGCCGCCAGCAATCTGACCAGCCATGGCCCCCGTGAGCCACAGGGCATTGGAGGCACTGGGACACCAAGCGGAGAGCTCGACCCCTGCCAGCCCCCGGGACACGGACCAGGAAGCAGGACTGGGACCACCCCTGCCCCGCCGGGACGGCAGCCACGCGCCACCCGGCAGGGCCGGCGGGGCCCCGCGCAGCGCCGAGGGCAGAAGCGAGCGCTGGTGCGCTGCACGCAGCAGGCTCTGCCGTGCCCGGCACAGCAACCAACCCAGGAGCGGCGGGGGAGCTCCCCTCCTGCCTGGGGCAGGGCCCGTGCCTGCCTCCCCCTCCTCTCCCAGCGACTCTGGCTCCCCTGGCATTCCAGGCACCCCCAGCCGTCCTCATGGCCACAGGCAGTGCCCACGCAAGCCCGCCACCTCCCTGCCTCCCCCTCCCCAAGAGGAAAAAAAGAAAGCACGTGAGCCAAAAGGGAGGGGAGGGGGGGAGGGGAAAAAGATTAAAAAAAAAGAAATCTCTTTATTTAAACCCGAATCAAAACAGGGAAAGTTTTCTCAGCCTCCGCTAACCCAAGACAGTCTGACATTATGGTCAGGCATATGCAAAATAGCCCTAAGTTGTCCTGCTGCATCCCCCTCCCATCACATTGCAGGTATACCTGGCTACTCTGGCAAAAGAAGGTCACCTAAGTTATTTGCACAGTGCTGCACAGTCATTTTTCTTCTTTTTCATATGTGAAAATTTGTAACCATTCCCAGAAGAACAAAATATAAAGAAGCAAGCATATGATAAGTGAGGATAGAGACGATATATAAAATCTGTAACAATAATTCTTGCAGAAAAGTGATTTTTTTAAAAAACTGTGATGTTAGAGAGGATCTGGAGGAACCAAAATACTGCCCCTAAAGTAATTCAGGTAGCAAAAGTCCTGTCATCTACCACAGCACTATGGTGACATTTAGAGGTTGGTAAAGTAGAATCGAAGGAGCTTCTCTGCCCCTTGAAACAGACTCCGTATTTCTCAAAGACACTGCATGATCTGAGAGATCAATACTTGACATTTGGTTTGCTCATTCTTTCTTCTCATGGGTATGCTTCTCTCTTTTTATCTGAATCTTCTACATGAAACTTTCTTATCATTATACATTTCACAAAGAATCCTCAACAAAAGAGTTGCCAGAGCAACTAAACAATCCACAAACAATAAACTGTAAAGCAATATCTGATCTGTACGTCAAACTCATGTGGTAGCTGCCAGCTGCATAGAACAGCAGATATTTGTGTTTACATGCTGTACCACTCAGTCTAACTTTCAGTGGGATTTAAAGCGGTCTCAGTATTAGCTCATTTTATTAAGGTTTTGTTTGAGCTTGGGGCTTGGTTCTTTTTTTTAAGCTGGCTTAGACAACAAGGTTATTTTTGGTACACCATTTCACTCCATAAGGAAAAAGTGATCAAGAAAAATCACCATGTAGAAGGTAGGTCATTTGGCAGCCGCTGCTGATGGGTGCACAGACCAAGACAAACTTAAGGCAAAGTTGCCCTTCACTTCCTAGAGAATCAGCCTCTGCAACCTGCTCTAGTCAATAAAAAACTTTAAACTTCACTTCAAAGCAATCTATTTCATGTGGGGATAAATAAACTGGGGATTAAGCAATTTCAAAACAGGTAATTGCATCAAATGAGCAACTTCCAGCAGCTGGTAAAGCCAGTGTTATCATCCACATAAAGATTGACTCATGTATTAACAGTAATTAATGAGGAAACAAAACTGCAATAAAGAATAAAAACATGAAAAGCAATCCCCTTAAAGGCCCGTAAGGCTTTTCTTTTCTATATTCTGTGTTTATCAGTGCTCTAAACCAAATTTTGCAATGCACATTTTCTTTGCTGATCTGTAAACTTTCAGCAAAGCATTTAATATTTATTTCAATTCATGAATTATGCAATAATACAAGACAGGAAAAAATCATTCATATCTCTGCTTCACCAGGAGGAAGCCTCAGCCCAAGCTTGAGATTATTTTTGTCCAGCACACAATCTCTTAAAATGGTACCTCATTTACTTATGCTGCCAAGGGGTAAGAAATCGTGCGCAAAAGGTACAGGAGCAGTACGGCTGAAGGGAGAAAGAAGGACAAGCGCACAATAACATGGCACCACCTCTCACTTCTGGAGTGGGAAATGATTCAACCTTGAAGGAACTACAGGGTGCACATTCCAGCTGCATCTGCCTCCTTCTCCCTCTGTTCCCTTGCTATCTGCCTCTTCCGCAGCTGAATTTTCTTCCAGACTTTAATCCACTCCAAGGCACCACTAATCTCCTCATTAATATTTTCTGTGCTTTAAAGCAGTAGACCTAAGAACTTCTTAGAAGATAGAGAAATCTCATAAGCCCCGTTTTTGAAATGAGAAACAGGAACCAAAACACAAACAGTAGTAATCCGCTGCAGAACTGGGACCTGTTTCTGTGGACGAGGAAGCATTTTGAAATTTTTTTTAGGATGAAGTGAATCAATCTTAACTATGGAGTTACCTTTCATCTTAAAAACTTGCTGTTTGGACTCCTGTTCTATCGTGAGGGAAAAGGATGCAAGGTAATCTTTAAAGTTTTAAGGATATTACTCTTCCAAGGTTCAAACACCTCTCCACTTGAAATATCGCTTAGGACATATACAGTGTCGCCACAAAACATTTGGTTTCTTTATTGAAATAGTACCAGCCACAGAATGCTTCTTAGTTGTGATTTTGAACAGGCCACTTCCTCTTGCAAGTCTTTATTACTTTCACTTCAAAAGTTGTCAGCTGGTCATACTGGTTACTCATTCTTCTTCCTGGTGGTGCTTATAATGTGGGACTCAGCATTTTCATCTTATCACCTGCCTCTATCACATCTGCCATGAGGAACAGTGACATATTCTTGATCAATGGTAGTTGTTCTCCAGATGTCATGAATATCTATATTTTCTTGAAGTAATTTACTGATTACCTAGAGGTTTTTCTGTAGCTGCATGGATAAGAGGTAGGAGCATAACAAGGATAAAGAGAATAAGAGGCTAGGAAAAAACTGGTACAAAATAAACCGAAATAGATGCTTCATAATGAGTGGATGAAGATGACACAAAGATTTAAAGAACAAGAGTAGTGGTGGAAAAATCTATAACCTGAATTTTAGAAACTCAGTGGCTGATTTAGAAGTTTTGAAATTATATGTAAGAAAATTACAGCATAATATGAGTAAACTACATCAATTTTTCTTTTTTTTTCTGTTTTTCTCACCTGGACAGATATATGTCAGGACATAAAACACATTACAATTCATATAACTTGTTAGGAAGACAAGACATTTATAAAGGTATCAGGCACCAGAGAGTAGATTTTTTTTCCTGCTTTAATAACTGCATTAAACATATTTGCAAATATTTCCTGATTTTAGGAAGATGAGCTATATCTGGATTAGCAGATGAAACAGAGTCAAGACACAGGATTACAAATGTCTACTCTATTCCATTTTTAGTGTTTTACTAGCATGGCTTTGGAAAGTATTAGCATCCTCCCAGCTGAGGCCTAGACATCATTCAGCATTTTACAAGACTGTTTCTTATAAACATTTTAGTTGTAGCAACCCTGTTCTAGGGAAAAAAAGACCAGTTTACGCATGAAGATATGAGTCAGCTGTGATGCTAAGCCTTAAGGCAGTCTCTAACCTCTTCCACGTAGAAGCATGTATATCAATATCTATACATATACAGTTTATCTACGGCAATGCAGTTTCTCAGTCTTCTTACTCAGTCATAAACCCTGGTACTGGTACTGGTGAGTCCAGGAAAGGTCTATCTCTCAATTTCTTATAGCAGTGAAGTTAAAAGATATAATTGCAGAGAGACCTTGATCGGCTGAATAGATGGGCTGAGTCCAGTAGCATGAGGTTTAATAAATCCAAGTGCCGGGATTTGCACTTTGACTGCTATAACCCCATGCAGAGTTATAGGCTGGGGTCGGTGTGGCTGGAGGATGGCCAGGCAGAGAGGGACTTGGGAGTGCTGGTTGATAGGAAGCTGAATATGAGCCAGCAGTGTGCCCAGGTGTCCAAGAAGGCCAACGGCATCCTGGCCTGCATCAAGAATAGTGTTGCCAGTAGGACCAGGGAAGTTATTCTTCCCTTGTACTTGGCACTGGTTAGGCCACAGCTCGAGAACTGTGTCCAGTTCTGGGCCCCTCAGTTTAAGAAAGATACTGAGTTGCTGGAATGTGTCCAGAGAAGGGCAACGAGGATGGCGAAGGGGCTGGAGCACAAGCCCTATGAGGAACGGGTGAGGGAGCTGGGATTGTTCAGCCTGGAGAAGAGGAGGCTCAGGGGTGACCTCATCTCTGTCTATAACTACCTGAAAGGAGGTTGTAGTCAGGCGGGGGTTGGTCTCTTCTCTCAGGCTCCCAATGACAGGACGAGAGGACACAGTCTTAGGCTGCGTCAGGGGAGGTTTAGGTTGGATATCAGGAGAAACTTTTTCACAGTGAGAGTGATCTCCCACTGGAATGGGCTTCCCAGGGAGGTAGTGGAGTCGCTGTCCCTAGATGTGTTTAAGGATAGGTTAGATGGTGAACTTAGTGGCATGGTTTAGATGGTTTAAAAGGTTTAGATGGTATAGATGTTAGACTGATGTTGGGTAGGTTGTTAACCTAGGTAAAGGTTGGACTTGATGATCTCCATGGTCTTTTCCAACCTTATTCATTCTGTGTGTAACTCTGTGTATAATTCACTAATAACTAAAGCATGAGCAAGAATTAGAGGAAAAAGAAGTACAACACAATTCCAGGCTTCTTGGTACACACTACCCGTAAGCACTGACACTCCACAAGTCAAAATGCAATCAGAGAAGATATGAGGGTAAATGCTCAGCAGACTCTCTGAGGAAGGCTGATGAGACACTGGTGAGATCACACCTCCAGGTCACAATTCTGTGTCAGAATGAGCAGTATTAAACAGAACAGGACTACAGAGAAACAGATTTCATGTCTCCAAAAAGGAAAAAATTTACATACTTGTATTACAAAATTGAGATGGCTGGCATCTTCATGTAGTATTGCAGGCGTAAAAATGATCTCCCTAAAGACAGTCATTCATTGTGCACTTCATATCACCTTGGCAGAGCTCGCTACTAAAGAAACAATAATCCTGCGTAAGAGTTTCTAAAAGGGAAGAACACGAAAAGTACAAGAGCACTGACCTATTGCTGAGAAAATATTAAGAACCATGGAAAAGAATGTTAGAGAAACAGATCAGCAAAAATTCAGCTGATACAAAATCAGCCATACCAACAGAGCTACAATGGACTTTGAGACTGATGATGTGCCTAGTTCTAGTCAATGTGCAGAGACAGCTGCAATTCACTCCCACCGGTATCAGGAGGCAGCACGAGAGTGAAGAAGTGGCAATAATGTTAACACAGAAATTAAACAAAGAAACAAAGTTACTATTATTCAAAATGTACAATAGTTGATACAAAGGTGGTGCCATTGCCAGAGAATATTACTAAAGCAAGCCAGCAATTTGGCTGAAATACTATGTCTGACTGTCCACATCATGAAAGGAAAAGTTAACAGTCATTTGGTGTCCTCTCTAGCAACTTAACAGAGATGTTCTGTAAGGAGATCAACCCTTCTAGCACACACTGTAGTCAGATGAAGGGTCTCACAAGAGCTGGTAAGAAACCCAAAGTGCAGACATCCCTCAGGTCTGCTGAGGAAGGAAGTGGGGAGATCAGAAAGCCCAGACACCCTCAAACTCATGGAAACCAGAGTGGGCAGCTGCATCTTTTCATTTTTGCAGCCTTTAGCATTTTTACAGTGGTGAAAATCCCTCAAAAATGTCTTGGATGTTTGGGAAACCTCCCATCAGGGAACAGAGCCCTGCAAAGGAGTCAGTGTATCATAATCCTGAAGATATACTACGTGATTTGTCTGGGACTAAACAGGTCTCTGGTTGCAATGTTGAAAATTGGTTCTGGAAGGCTGAATCACTCAGTCCTTTACAGTCTGCCCTATGCCTTTTGCCAGGTACTGCTGAAGGAAAAAAAAAAGGCCCCAGACATCAGCCTGCCCTCAAAGCTATTCCAGTGATAACAGATAAAGACAAAACAGGACTTTCAGACAGCAGGCGTGTAGCTGGCTACAGTTATTGTCTAAGGCGATAGCAGAAGATACTGCAGGATGTCTTTATCAAACCTAAAAGAGCCAGAAGCAGGATACTAGTCTGATTGCAAAGAAGCTGGCTCTCAAGAGAAGAGATCTTCACTATTAAATCTCTGGAGTCCTGGGAACTTCCAAACGGACCTTGAGAAAGACTGAGTTCTTGAAGTCAATGCAAGAATTTATAAGAGTAGCTAAATACAGCATTTACCTGGGGACCAGTGTACAAGTAACACATAAAGTTAAATGAGGGAATGAAGAATAGACAATACAGGCAGTGAACCACCCTTGTAGCACTACTATCATTTTTTGCTCTAGGGATTACAAAAGGTCCTTAAGCCCCAGGACAAAACAGAAGAGAGACACTTAAAAAAACCCAGCAGCTCTCACCTTCTGTTGGCACAGCAAAATGAGGACTTTACTGAAACAAAAATACTAACTCTATGCTGCACAGGACAGCCCCAAGGATCACACCATGTGCCTGAGAGCATTGTCCAAACTCTTCTCGAGCTCTGGCAGGTTTGTGGCTGTGATCACTTCCCTGAGGAGCCTGTTTCAGTGTGCAACAGGAAGTTGTAATGATGTGGGTACAATACATGACAAATAAGCATATAGAGAAGGTCCTGTGCAGACCTCAGTGCAGCCTCTCAAAGCCTAAAGGGAGACGGCAAGAAAGAGAGGGAGATTTTGGAGTTATGTAGTGATAGGAAAAGGGAGAAAACGGCCTCAAACTGAAAAAGGGTAGGTTTAGATTAGATATTAGGAAAAAATTCTTAATATAAACTGGAACAGGTTGCCAAGAGAGGTTGTTGATGTCCTCTCCCTGGAAGTGCCCAAGACCAGGTTGGATGGGGCTCTAAGCAACTTGGTCTAGTGAAAGGTGTCTCTGTCCATGGCACGGGGATTGGAACTAGATGACCTTTAAGGTCCCTTCCAACACAAATCATTCTATGATCTTTGTTGGTTGTGCATGCACACAGACACGCACACAGACATGTATTTCCCAGAACAGGAAATCTCATATGATGCCTTCACATCTCACTGCTCTAGGCAATGAAAATAATGATGAAAACGTGCAAAAGCACACCGATCTCAGCCGCATTACAAAAAATCGGGAAGCGATTTAGCCGTTTCGCTGACGCTGCTGAAGTCCTGTCTTTCTTTTCCCCAGAACCCTCAATAATTATCAGGGCAGCCATCCATCACGGTGCCGGCAAAATTTCCATTTCCCGGACTGGCCACACGGTGGGGCGGCGGGCCCGGTTCTGGCTCGGCGGAGCATCCCTCTGTCGGCGGCGGCTGTGCCCAGCAGGTGGCTCTTTCCAACCGCAGAACGCTGTGCAGGCCCTTGCTTCGCTCCCTGGATCCCAAGATCAGCATTTTCAAATCTTTTGTTCCTTGTATGAATAATGCAGTGGCATACTGGAAGATCAGCATTGCTTTCCAGAGTACAATAGCTTGAGCTGGGATGTAACACACTTTTGTTTGACGAATACTTGTCACAGTACTACACACATAATCAGAGTTGTATTTATTGGACTAGAATCGCATCTCAGTTCTGCTTGAGTAAATCTGAAATAGCTCAGCTGGAGCCAGTGGAGATATTACAGATGGGAATGACAGGGGAATTTGGCCCATTGTTAAAATATCTTCATGTAGAAACAATGTAGGAAAATTGAACTGTGACCAGGTTCCTTCATTATGGGTTAATTTGACTCTAAACTGACCCCTCTTAAGTCAGTGAAGCTAGACAGGTGTGAAGGAGAGAGCACACAGAAGCTAGGACTGTTTGAACTGCTTGATCCAAAAGGATCCATTTTGCATTTATTAATAAATGCAAATTTATTTGTAAGGAACATTATTTTTACAAAGACATATATAAAATATAGATGGGCTTAGATCTCTAAGAATCCCACTTCAAAGAGCTTTCCCAATTATTGGAAGGTTCAGACTGAACCAGACTTTTACTGTTCAATCATCATCTCATAAATAGGCCTAAACGCTGGCAAAGTTATTGATCTAAAAAATAAATAAATATATCTGTCTGTGCAAAACATTCAAAATATGGCTATTTTTTACTTGACTAAGAAAATCTTTCCAAAATTCACAGATTTATCATGACTCATTGAACTTACAACCTATAAGACTGGAGCTTTGTATGATTTCGTAACAGTCCTTTGAATTTGCTATAATTTCTGCTAATAAGGCCAGGATTTGGAAGGATGAGAAACACATGGGAAAAAAAGTATACTAAAAATGTGTTTCAAAATGTATTAAGGCATATATGTTGGGGCAATGAAAAGCAATATCATTGCCTAATTGTTTCCCTCTACTCTCTTAATTTGGGGCATATTTCTCTCTGACAGCCAATCTAACTGCATTTGAGGTACTCCTCATCTTTTAGTGCTACCGAACCTTTTCTGCTTCCATAACTTACATGGTGTCTTTTCTTTCCAGGATGTATCACCTGGCATTAAGGGGGAAATATGAAGGCATAAGGTAACACTGAAGCTGAGTTGCTAAGTTCTACATTCAACTGTCTATTGAAATCTCACTTGTTTCTGGGTTTTTTCGCATATGAACCGTTTCGCACTTTCTTTTGAAGTGTAGGAGGCTTATGAATTGCAGGAGTTACACTGTAGGTGCGAGATACTTGCGCTTTTACCTCTACCAGGATGAAGTCGTCACCTGCATCAATAAAACTCTAATGCTATTTTTGGTATGCTCCACTCGGCTCAGTGCCTCCTGGGGGTTCTTCCAAACCTCGCTGTGCTGCCTAGAGCACTCCATGGCAATTCAAATGTGATTAAGAGTGCTGCCTGAGAAATATGGGAACAGTGATCCAAAATAACTCATTTAATATTCTGAAACTCTTTTTCTTGATTCTGTTGTGGTTTGTCCAGCTATTTAACATTTTCTGATCCACTCTCTTGCTAGTGATTGATGCATAGTAAGGACATAAATGCTGCTATGAGAAGAACTAAGCTGCTGATGGCTTAGTTTGAGTCCTTCTTCCCTCTTTGATAATAAACATAGTTCTAACACCCTTCCATTTCCTGAAAGCTGAGTAACAAAGTAGCTACATTTCTAAAAAAGCCTGACAAAAAAAGGGATTTGGTGGAGCTGTCAGAAATGGGGAGGTTAAAGAAAGAGGCTCACAGGTTTTTTTTACCTATGCACATGCACAAGTGGCCTGATGTTAAAAATAAATACTTTAATAAATAAACAAACAAACAAATAAATATATAAATAAAGCCACTTCCGTTGCATGGTCGAAGCTCTGGTCCTAATCATTTAGCTATTGCAAAGCACGTGCCAAGGTCTGAGGCAGCAGAATTGCTTGGATCGTTTCCTATACACTTTGCAGAGTGGCAATTAGCAGCACAGTGGCATTAACAAGACAGTTTTACATAAGCTTTCGAAGTAAAAACAAAAAGAATCCCTAAAAGACCAACCACTTGTAAAATGTGAGAAGGAAGCACTAGGCCTGATTTTTTGGAGGTAGGTGCAAGGATTTTCCTGCAGGCAACATGACCATCAGAGCCACCTGCCACCCTCTACACCTTCCTGGCTCCTCCAAGGAGAGGAAACTTCCTGTCTTTTGCACTCAACCTTTGTGTTGCCTTTCATGCACAGGGATGGATGCCGCATATCTCCCAGTGCCCTCTCATCCATATTTGCCGTAAACACCCAGAACACCTGTTTACTCTGACTCACCCACTCCTCATGCAGACTCTCCCTTTTTTTGACAGCAGACCTCACTCAGGTAGTATGTGCGGCTAATATCCTTTCAGGACCATGTAATAACACGCCTTCTCTCCAATTCCTAACGTCCTTCAATCAGCTCAGCCAGTGGGCAAACTGCTTATGCTCCTGTGATTTATGTAAGTGCAATTAATTTAAACTGCATCACTCTGGTGTAACGCTGGTGAAAATGCCCCAAGACGGAGTACCTCACTGGTGAATCAGACCCTTTACTTTTAAAAAATGTACAAAAGAACAGAACCTGAGCCAGTGAAAATCTGCATGACTCCATTCATTTCAACACACAAACTTAAACCAGCTCGAGGTCTGAATCACAGCTCATGTAACAGACTATTTAGATACAGACTAATGCCTCACATCCTGAAATGCAATGCTTTCCCGAAGTTGGCAGGGGACAGGGACTTCTCAGATGGAACAGAGCTGAAAGGGAAGCGGGACCACAAATGAAATATTTTAAAAATGCTCTGTGGATTTCTTAATTTCTGGGGAGTTGAGAAAAATAATGACTCGTGCCTCTGCAAGCATTGCTCTCCCTTCTAAGAGCCACCTCTGTTCTTTCTGCCCTAGGTGCAAAGCAGGCACCTGGGAAGTCCCTTTTCTTGCCACTTTCCCTTTCCCCCAATAGCCTATGTATGTTCCCCACTACTTGGAAATCCATATGACACCTTTCACTAACAGACACCAGAGTTAGATGCTGAACAGATGAATCTTTTTAATCAGTTCTTGAAAATGGCTAACTCTCCCTGCACTTGTCTTGGCATTCCCCAAGATTAAGAAGTCATGCAGCTTGACAGAGCACTTTGCTCTAGCATGTCTTAACAGACCCATAGGGCTTTTCTTTTTTTCTTCACATCTATTCCAACACCTGCTGCAAAAATGGGCCGGGGATGGTCTCTGTAAAACACCCCTCTGTGCCTCCTCCCAACAGGAGAGAGCCCTAGCGTCACACCAGCACAGCATACCGGTATGAGCCCAGGCAGGTGTAGTTAATGCATAAGGAGGGGGGAAGGGGCGGAGAGGGCAGACCAAGAGTCAATCAGAGTGTAATTTGTGTTAGAAATTTACCGGCATTCAGCTGTTCATATTTCCAAAATGCAAATATTTTAAAATTAAAAAAACTATCTGTGACTAAACATCTCCTCTAAATCAATCTAGATAACCAGAAAACTCTGTGTGGCACTTTTGAAAGGCTTTCATCTTAAATGAAATACACAACACAGATTATACCTTCATAGGAAATGAAGAGGTCCTAAGCACACTAATGGAGATGGACGTTTAGGAGACATTAAATTACCCAGTCTATAATTTTGGGGGGGTTGTTTATCTGTTCATCTTTTAACTGCTTTGGATAATTAGGAAAATTTCCTTGGCAGTATCCTAAGAGGATAGGCAAAAGAGTGACATAACTCTCCCAAGGAAAAAAGGTTTTGCATTCTGCAGACTTTAGAAGTAAAGAGAAAGTAGTCTTCATATGAACAGTCTGAAGCAGTATGCATATTTTATATAAACTTATCACCCTGCTCTGAAATGTAATCCTTTCCAGGGCTTCTCCCTCTCCGTGAACCCACAGTATCTGTCTGGTCCTTCTGCTGGGAAGGGTGTCGGTTAGGGAGGCTGGAAGCTTGTCTCCAGCCTTTCCTAAACGCAACTATTCAAAAGCAGCTCCCAAATGGAGCAGGCACCCAGTTAGTTCAAAGGCTTCCATTCGCTCTGCCAGCCAACTTGTTATCTTGCAATGTGTCGTGTGTGTGTGTCCCCCTTCTGCCCCTAATGAACAGTTTGTTCCATTGTAATTCTTGTATCAAACATCTGGCAGCCAGACTTATGTTAAAAAAAAAAAAAAGAAAAGAAAAAAGGAGAAAAGAAACAGGAAAAAAGCAAGAGAGGAGAACCAGAAAAGAAAAAGAAATTAAAAAAAAAAAGAAAATGGGAGGAGGGTGAGAAAAAAAGAAAGAAAGAAAGAAACAAACAAAAAAAAAAGTAGAGGGGGAAAGAAAAAGTCTTAGTGCCTATGACTTATCCAGGTCTCTGTCAGACATAAAAAAAAAAAAAAAAAAAGAGAGAGAGAATTCAGCTGAATCAGTAAATAGACCTTTATTTTTAAGCACTTTAACGAACGCATTTTTCTAGGCTGTAGTTCGACAGAGCCACATCCCTCTGCTTCGGAGCAGGGTAACGCTCTCTGCTAGAGCTTGCTCCCTATTCACAGCTGTCTCCAGCGGGAGGAGCTGAAACCTGAACCAAACCCTCCAAAGTGGGATTGGATCCCTTAGCCAGCAGCCCCAGAGCCCTCCCAGAAAAACAGCCTCTTTGGAAAAGTGCTTGAGAACATCCCAAAGCGATTGGAGGAGCGGAAAACCCTTCCCCCCTGCACCTGACTCGTGGGTATTTACAGCACTTTTCAAGGCGCTTCGGCACTGCTACTGCACAGCCGGGAGTGGATGGGCTGCTTGGGGCCGGCAGCGCCATAAGGACCGGGACCGGGACCAGGACCAGGACCAGGACCAGGACCAGGACCAGGACCGATGAGCCCGCAGTGATACAGCGTGTGCCTGTGTGCTGTGCACCACCCGGGACCGCTACATCCACCCGCACGGAAAGAGAGTCTGGAAGAGGCAGAAAACCTACGTCCAAAATGCCACGCTCCTTCCTGGTCAAGAAACATTTCAATTCATCTAAGAAGCCGAATTACAGCGAGCTGGACACTCATACAGGTAACAAAACGAAATCTAGTGCCACTGCGTTGCTTCTGAGGCTGCGGTCGTTGCGTGGCAGTACCGAGGAGGGGTGGGATTGCTTCGCAGGCTGGAGGGGACGCTTTAGTACACTGCTTGTTGTATTTTCTCCTGCTTCCAAAGAGAAATATGTCTGAGAAATATGTCAATGCTGACCAGAATGAATCGCAAAAGTTTGCTCATCCACTCGAACTCAAGTTACTTGGAGAGGATTTGGAGTTTTCCTGTTCTGTATCTGTGGTGGAATTGAAACTCTTATACAAATCCTTCAGGAAGTTTCACTGTTTCATTGTGTCAGGCTGCATAGGTTTAGAAGCAGCATGCTGTCTTGAACAGACTCTCCAACTGCAATTTGCCTTTTCAAGGGCACTGTCTCTACCCATCAGAATATATGTATGAAACAGTATTTCCTTAATCATCCTTATATTCAGATTACCCTAATGAGTGTTTAATTTATGCATCTTTTAATCTTCAAAAAGTTAATTTTCTTCCTTTTGAAATACCTTTTGGTTCTCTTACTTTAAAATGTTCTTCTTTCTCCAGTGATTATATCCCCATACCTGTACGAAAGTTATCCAGTCCCTATCATACCACAGCCTGAGATCCTGAGCTCAGTAGCTTACAATCCCATTACTGTGTGGACTACAACTGGGCTGCTACCGTCTCCATTACCCAGCGACCTCTCTCCACTTTCTGGATACCCCTCATCTTTGGGAAGAGTCAGCCCACCTCCACCTTCTGACACCTCGTCCAAAGATCACAGCGGTTCAGAAAGTCCCATTAGTGATGAAGAAGAGAGAATCCAGACAAAGCTTTCAGACCCTCATGCAATCGAAGCTGAAAAGTTTCAGTGCAGTTTATGCAACAAGACCTATTCAACTTTCTCTGGGTTGGCCAAACATAAGCAGCTGCACTGTGATGCCCAGTCTAGGAAATCGTTCAGCTGCAAGTACTGTGACAAGGAGTACGTCAGCCTGGGAGCGCTTAAGATGCACATCAGGACCCACACACTACCTTGTGTCTGCAAGATCTGTGGCAAGGCTTTCTCTAGACCCTGGCTACTTCAAGGACACATTAGAACTCACACTGGTAAGAACAAGCACTACTTTTGTAGTTTTTTGTTGCTATAATATCAGGATGTCTTTTTGCTATCTTTCTCCACAGGTGAAAAAGCCAGCAGTGTTTCTTAACTAACCTTGAAATGCATCCACAAAATTTCAAATAAATCATTAAAAGGCTAAATTCTCCTTCTTCGGGAGAGGCTGGGAGGCAAGTGTAACACGGTCTCATAACTGTGGGCCAGCTACTGGCATAAATCAGCATTGCTCTCCTGACAACTTTAGGATGGTTTAGCTCATTTGAACTAGCTGTTAACTTTCAGGCTTGGGAAATTTCTAGTTTTGAAAAGGCTCCATCTGTCTCTGAAATCAGGCAGCAAAAACCATGAGGCAATGCATGAGGGGCTGCTTTCTGACTCCTTAAGCATCTGGCAAGTTTTGCATGCACTGTCTCAAGTCCTTATGAATTAGGAACACGTCATCAGCAAAGTGGTTGTTTTCTTCTGTTGCAGCAAAAGCTGGGTTTTTAGTGTAGCACTGAGTACCAAGTAATGTCTGTACAGCCATTTGCTGCTTTTCAGTAAAAAGCCTTGTTCCTCAATAATTCACACAGTGGCATGCAAAAAAGGTTCTATGAAAATATTTCAAAATGTTGGGAGGAGCCCAGCCTGAAAGTACTGCCTGCACCTGTAGATGCAGAAGGTGCCAGCACATTCTGAGTAGACTAGAGGTCTGCAAATAGAACCAGCAATGTGGGAAGCTGCTGTACCTCTGGCCTGATTAACCTTTTGTTATAATAAAAAAATGTCCAATAAGTCATGTTTTTTAGGATAAATGCAGATTTTACCTGTCCTAAATATGTACCTTTTTTTAAAAAAGCTTTATCCTATTTTCTCTTGATGTTTCTTCTGTAGGAGAGAAGCCATTTTCCTGTCCTCACTGCAACAGGGCTTTTGCAGACAGATCCAATTTGAGGGCTCATCTGCAGACCCACTCAGATGTGAAGAAATACCAGTGCAAAAACTGCTCCAAAACTTTCTCGAGAATGTCTCTTCTGCACAAACATGAGGAATCTGGCTGCTGTGTAGCACACTGAGTCATGCAGTCAATGTTTACCTGGACTCAATGCATTTCTCCACTCCTGTTCCAAATGATAAGTGAAAATCCAAAGGCATTTTCTCATCTTCTTTGGCCAAAAAACCAAATAAACAACAAAAATAACACCTCACAACAACAAACCAAAGCACCACCAAATAAGCAAAGTAGTGGAAGAACTTAGAATGTCAGTAGAAATGAGCTTTAAGTAGTTTCTGTTCAGCCATACATTTGCATTCTTAAGTGTGAATTCTGAAATATGGGCAAAGATGCCATGCACATTTCAAGTAATCTATGAGGAAGAAGCACGATGAGCTTTCTTTACAAATGAAGCCAAATGTAGGTTGTCTTTTCTTGCTTAGAAAAGGCTGCAAAATTAACAATACATTCCTGCCAAGCCATTTCAACCAAAGAAACAGTGTTTTAAATGGAAATTTTATTAAAAATTCTACCCAAGTGAATTTTACTAGACACCATTTATCTCAGGTGCCTTAAAAAGTATTCCAAGTTTACCTTAGTAGATGTTTAATTTTATTCATTGCTGTGTTTTTTATTTTATTAGAAGCCAAGGCCTTCATTAACGATCTGAAATGCTTTAAAACTGCATAATTGAGGGAAAAAAAGTAAGAGAATGTATGAAAAAAACAAAGCCACAATTTAGCCGCATGTGCCTTAAAAAAAAAAAAAAAGACAAAAAAGGTAATACTGTAGCTTCAAACATTCCTGGTGCATGCTTGATCATCTTTTAATATGGAATAGTTCTTCTATACTTCATTTAAAAAAAAAAAACGGGAATAAGTGCAAGAGGGGGGACCCATGGGAGCTTTACAATTATTTTTTTAAAATGCACAAAGGAAATGCAATATTTTCAGCATTACCCCTCCAAGTGCCTTTTTTATTGATGATTTTGTAAAGTATGTGGACATAATGTAAATATTTTTATTTTTATATGATTGAATGTGTAATGAATGGAAGCAAATTGTTGCCTATAGCAGCATCTATAGATAACTTGAACAAAGTGTGAAGTGAAATTTATGTTGTTTTCTAGCCACTTTTTTACAATAAACATTTTTAAGTAAGATCTCTGTTGTTTGTTCTAACTAAACAATTGTGTCTGTTTTGCAACGTAGAAAAATGAGAATGTCTCTCCATGGCCAAATGAAGATAAAAGTGGATTTCAGATGTGAATATTTAATGCACAAGTTCTGAACCTTGAACAAATATATCCATTGTATTTAAAAATTTTTAAAACTCTACAGACAATTTTGCTTTTAAACACTTGTTTTTCTGCTACTTACAAGAGTATTACAACATTGTGAAATATATTTTATCAAAAACATTTAAGAGCATTGCATTTTAACAGATGAAAGGATATTAGTAGAGCAGCCTTATTACAGTACTTTCCCTAAGAGTCTTGACATCAGGGAATCTGGGCCTGATCCAAAGTTCATTAAAATCAGTGGAGCCTTACAGGAGTTCAGCAATGTTTGCATGGTGCTCTTTTAAAGTTGTACTAAAGTTGCAGTATAATAACTTTATATGGCAATTTTGAGACAATTAAAGATATCAAAATATGTACCAGGACTGTCAAGTGATAGCATTTCAACTGTCTATCAGCTAATACATCACAGGAAAGAATTATTCCCTAATGAAAGTAGGAATCATTTTCTTCAGATGATCTGACTGAGAACTCCAAAGTCTGAACTACATAAAAGCATTACAACATCAACAAATCATATCTCAGCATTACTGACTAGTGCAAAACAACACCATTTTCCACTTCTAAGGAAATACAAAGCTAATGTACAGAAAAGAACCAGTTAGCATCCAATCTAAAGACCTCTATGTCTACACTAGAGTGCCAGCAAGAACAAGCTATAGCAAAAATAAAATTCCAACAATTTAACAAGGATCTTACTGATGTATGAACAGAGTGTCCACATTTCTTGAGAGTGTGTTTCAGCAAAATATAGCAATATAGACCATACATGCCTTCTGTCTCCTCCAGCTGAGCTCTGCAGAGGAGTTCAGCAGGACTGCAGTGGAATAACGTAGGCAATAGGCAGAAGTTCTGTAAATTTTCTCCACTGGAAGTATTATACTGAAAATAACAAATTAAGCTTTCATATTCTCCAAGCATCTTCTGACAAAATCTCAGGGTTATAACAATGATTCCCTAGGAGCTGCTAGACTTTTTTTTTTCAGGAAATAGCTCGCAAGTTCAACAAAGACAGGGTTAGTGGGAATATGCAAGGTAACATTTCAAAATGAACACATGAAGGCATCAAATACTCTTGAAAAGTTTCATGTGGTTACTCTATTGATTTGCACTTCCATGTCATTCGCTTTGAAGTCCCTAGGCTCCAGCAGCTCTTTTTGCAGCTTTCTCTTCCCAGAGCAAAGTTTACTGGAGTATGAGTAAAGCTCTGTCAGTCAACAGCTATTTGTACTGTTGGAGTTCTAGGTTTGCTCTCCTGTGTTGTGCCACCAAGCCTTTTCCATTGTTTTAATTCACACTTTAAATTCTCTACGCCCATAGTAAATGAAATAGCATAACAGCTTGACTTCTTGAATGAGTGGAAATGCTACTGTTGTTCTTAAGGGAAATCAGATGAAAACTTCATCAAAATACAGTATGCTAAACCAAACACAAGTGGAACTGGTCTGATTTGCAGATGACAATTAAGATATGCTACTTTGCATGCCTGTAACACCTGTACTCATAAAACACAAAGGTGGGAAAGGCTAGAAGCTCTTCTGGCTCATCTCTTTAATTGAAACAGAACGCTCTATCACAGATCCCTAGCTCTCTGTCCAGTTGCAGCATAAACTTCCCAGGCAGTTGAATTTCTCTGCTCTTCCTGTGTGACTGCTTTCTATTCCTCATCAGGGCATTTTTGGAACATATTCCATTAATAGTTTTCACTCATTACCTTAGAAATGCCCTCCTGCACCTGCGCAAGCTATTTATCAATGTAAATTGAATTCTATTCTGAGCTGCTGGTTGATGACTCCTGTAACTTTCCCAAAGCATGAGGGAAAATCTCCCTCTGTGGTGAATCTATCCTTTGAATCTCTTCAGCCATTGCAACATTTCTCACATCTTTTATTCTGTACCCAAATTATTAACTTTTAAAATCATTCTTAGGAAAACATGGTCCTCACACTCTGAATATCTTCATTGCTCTTTTCTGAAATGAGTTACTTTTTTGACACCGAATGAGTTACTTTTTTTACTTTTTTGACACCAGTGTTAAAGATAATGAAGTTAAGCTATCATGCATAAGACCAGTTTCTCCTCTAAAGGCACGTGAATGATGACAAACTATACACAACATGATTCATAGGTTTTTAACTCATCACTAATGAGTTGTTTAAAATCAGAAGATCCAGAGAAGAGACTTTTGCCCAAAGGTTACTCCAAATCTATAAATCCATATCTGTTTGGTTATGATTGCTCATTATAGAGAATGAGGGACAGATCCTTCTTTTAGGATCTCTGTCAATTTACTTTCAATGTTCTTCCAGTGTGTGAAGAGCAGAACCATCTCAGCACTTGTGCAGTTACAAGCCAAATATATTAATTTCTCAAGGCTGAAGGAAAATAATTGATTCACTCTGATTTCCATGTCCCTCTTCCCTTCTTCCATTAGGGAATGCTTTTCATCTCAGAGGCTGCAGAATGAAGATATGCATGAAATGAAGACAGAATGAAGTACACTTTTAGGCTCAAAGCACTGCAATTATGATACCATGTAATGCAGAGTTCAGAAAAGCACATTTTATACTCACCAGAGGGCTGAAAGAAGTGCTACTCAGATGAAGGCACCATGAAATCTGTATTGTGTATTTTGCTCTATTATTTGGATTATTATAGTTCCTGTTGTCATTAAGCAAACTCAGGTCCTATCACTCTAAACTCCATAAAATCATATAAAAATGAAGAGTCGTAAAGATCCCGTAATTTCAATTAAAAAGAAATTCCAAAAATTCCAATGGGAAACATTGTAATTTAATTCTGATGCCTTGTGCTATAGCAGATTTTTCCTGCCGCAAAACAAATAAATATTAAATTTGAAAACATATTTTTACTTCTGAATAAAAGATGTAGTTACGAGTATTACTGCTTTAGAAACAGTAGGTTTTAGTAGCTGTCCCAAATGTTTGATTTTGCCGCCTTAAAGTAGCTGCTTTAACAATTAAATTATATGAATTATAATTCTGATTCACAGATGGATTAGGAGTGGAAGGTGAGAAGTGCACTCCAACCTGCATATATTGTATCAAACAATAGCTGCAAGAAATAAGAAAAGACTGTGCAAGGAAAATCACAGATTTGAAGAATGATTGAGGTGGGAAGGAACCTCTGGAGACTGACTACTCCAATCCCCCTGGTCAAAGCAGGGTCAGTAGAGTAGTACTCTGCTCTCTTTTGATAACCTGTGCCAGTGTTCACACTTACAGTATAAAAGGATTTTTTTCTTACACTTAAATGGAATTTTCTGAATTCCAGATGGTGCACACTGCCTCTTGTCCTGTCACTGGTCAAAATTAAGAGTCCGATGGTATTCTTTACTCCCTCTCGTCAGATATTTATATATATTAATAAGATCTTCCTTGAGTTTTTTCTTCTCAACCTGTCTCAGCAAATCCAATATGAGAGTCCAACGTCTTAATTGCCTTTGTGATCCTTCACTGGACTTCAGTAGTGTCATGTCATACTGGACCAGAACTGGGCCTAATGCTGCAGATAAGCTCCACCAATGCTGAGTAGAGCTGGAAATGCCATTCAATTTCTTATGGGATGCTGACAGGATGCATAAATGTTGTGCAAACAGCCATAACAGTAGAATACAGACAAAAATGATGCTTGCATTCTTTGTTCCTCCTTCTCCAGAATGCAGAATGCAACATAAGGGTGCCTCAGTCAAACCAGACTAGAGATTAAAAAAAAAAAAAAAAAAAAAAGGAATGGATTAACAAGTGCACAATGGTGTTGTTTTTACATGTTTGGCAGTTTGGCCACCATTTTTCTCTTCATTTATCTTTCCAATACTTCAAGAATGCCATCAAAGCCGATGCTTTTTTAAGGCTTTTTTCCTTCTCCTGGCTCACTCACGATTTGAGGTAGAAAAACATAAGTATGTGCTCATTCATGGCCCTCCTTCTTTTGTTTTCCCCATGTCTCTACAAGACAAAAGTTATGCAACAGTTAGTTTCTGTTATATCTGTCTCCTCTCTCTCTTTTGCCTGGGTATTGAATATTCCAATCTCTTGTTTATGTTCTTCTCTGTTCTATTGTCCAACGCATTTGCAAAGTAGCTGTGAGAATGAAGATCACAGTTTGGCAGCCCTTGCTAAGAAGGAATAAATGCTCTTTTATATCTTTCAGTTATACAAACATATTTTTACTTCATTTTGATAAAAGAAGACATGAAAACAGCAATCACATGAATATCAGCTCAAATTCACATGGTTTCCAACTTTTTAGTAGCTTCCAATTTGTAAGCTTGGAAGAGCAACTGAGGTACATGCAGACATTCACACATTTTTTTTCACACATAGCTGGCCATCCTGCACATTCAAACAAACAAATCATTTCACTGCAGTACTGATGTGGAGGAACTGCTTTAGAAAATCCCTCAGAGAGATTGCTCATTTTGTTGCTATAACAACTCTCAATTACAAAGGGTAGATTTAAATGCAAGCACAAGGGTGCTTTCTAGTAGGACAAGGTCAAAGGCGGATGTTGTTCAAGATGTTTGCCCATCCAACCAGCATAGGAATGACTGAAAATGCTACACATTCTAGATCTGAGTAGTTTCCTAAATGTTTATTCTTATATTACTTACGCTATTACCAAAGAAGACTACAGAAACCCATTCCCAACTTTGCAAAGCTACTACATTCTCCTTGCTTCTCATGTTTTATCCCCCTCTGTTACTGCCTCTTCTGCCTTACATAGGAATCATCTCCTTCTGAGATCTGGCTGACAGGGGCAGCCAGGGATCATGGATCTCCTAATTCTAGAAAGGTGTGGGCATTGCCATGGCCTCTAAGCAGCCCTAGGTATGAACAATAAATACATGTTATGTGTTGGGCCACCAAATAGCAGCAGCTCCCAACCACCATCTTTTTGAAGGCAGGAGCTTGGTCTAACAAATCCCTCTCAGAGAAGGGTTTATATCTTGCTGAGTCCTGTGGACTCCCAGTACAAGCACTGAACATCAGAGTACCAAGACACAGACATCTGCTAAGTCGTTAATAAGAAGCAGTTAATGTATAAAGTTGCACAGCAATTAGCTCAGATTTTGCACATGTCCTTAAAACAAAGTAAATTCCTTTGAATGTAACCTGCCCTCTCATGTGGGTTGGCAGATCATCCAAAGCTGACAATGAATAAAGAGTCAGAAGAATGAAAAGTGACAGTTATTAAGTAACTCCAGTAAAAATTGAATGAAAAACAATCATAAATTCAAAGTAGTAATGTTATGCATAAAAGACTAATAAAAATCCCCCCCCATCTCAGAAAAAGCTGCATCATATTTAGCTTTAAGTCATTAATTTTTTACATTTTTAAACGTTATAAAAAGATACTTTTGAAGAGATTTCACCAAGATTTATAGCAAAGTATTCACTATTCATCTGTAATACATGAAACCAGGCCAGGCAGCTATATCCTAAGGAAATTGAAAAAAGAGTCTTGTGATTTGTGATGGACGTTTTCGTGGTGTTTGTAAAATAGCTTGGCATCTCAGCCCAGATTCTAACTAGTTCTGACTGGATAGGGCTAACACTCAGAAACAGTCAGGATTTTCTGACAGCCCTCACCTACTGACAGAAAAATCACTTTTTATTTGGAAAATTACTTTGTGCTTCTTTGTAGTTTTGAGAAATTAGTCCACCCTTTCTCTCTGTCCCCAGTTTTGCCACTATTAACAGAAAAAGAAAATAGTTGCTATTACTGATATTTTTGTTTCCCAGTGACCTTTTCACTCAGGTTTGAAAATCATTGATGTAGGTTCTAGTTTGGTGGTCATAGCAAAGAGCCATGACTGAGGGCTACTTCTGAATATTTGAATCCAAATGCTTCGTCTGTCCATGACATGTCAGTATGTCACACTGGCAGGACAATAGGGATTAAGGGAACGAAGCTAAAAAAAGGAGAGGTCTCAAGGACTGTTGAAATGTCAGACTTCAATAGGAGAACATGGTAGTTAATAGATATTTACAAGCAGTAAATATCAATTACAAATTATCTTCCAAGTCAGGCTTCTGTATAAGGAAAAACTCAGAAGTTGAGCACTGTTTAACTTTGAGACGAAATTTTGACTCCAGATAAGATTGAACCTGGTATCACAGAATATTCTGAGTTGAAAGAGACCCAGAAGTATCATGAAGTCCAGCTCTTTATTAGCACCATGTTCTAACTAACTGAGCTAATAAATCAGGTATGCCTAATTACCGCTCTTATTTCCACAGAATATAGTCAGAACTAAGCTGTAGTAGGGTTATTTTAATTACACACATAGAAACTATGGATAACAGGAACATCCAAAGCCATGATAAACTGTACATATGTATGTATGTATATACACATAAATATGTATAAAAATGTAAAATTAAATATGCAGAATATATATATTGGGAAAATATTTTAAGAAACAGCTCTGCTACAATGTTGATTAATTTTTATTTAAGTCTAAAAAAATTTAGCTAAAAAATATATTTCCACTGTTTTTCAGCTTTTAAAAACAGGAATATGCATAATATAACTCAGATAAAGTCTTATTTTCCAGTTTGAGAGGGAAAAAAAAAGGAATATGCTTCCTTTTTACCAAACTTATATAGATCCCAGGAGGCACTGAAGGGAACTGAGTTATTTTGAAAATCATAATAGTGTGCTCCTACTGGTTTTGTATCTGTGTCTGGCATTCTGGTGGAGATAATTCTATGTGCAGGGTGTCCTGGGATTGTCCCATACAGTGATTCAGTGAACTTCGAATCTGCCTCTGTCTAAACATTTTGAATCTATATGGATATTTGCTAACAGAAATGGTAATTTTCAATAATCCTTTGCTGCAGCATGATCCCATGTACTACATCATATGTATTTGTTTATGTTCATTGTGCTAAGGAGACATAGGCAGAAGTCTGTAAGCCTAGACATCTTGTTCTTCCTAAAACACTGACCTGTTTGGAGCTCTAATGGGTCCTTTCTTCTAGAAAACCCTTTTTTCTTGCTCTGTAGTTGCCCAGCTGAAGAGAAATCAGAATTATCTGTGCTGAGCTCTTGCCTTTTCCTGCACTGCTACAGTTTGTATGTCAAACTGCTGTGCTAACAATTATGAGGTTGCAATTCTGAGCTTCTGTGGTAAGTTTTTCACTTTTTTAATGTCTTTCTCCTTGTTTTTTGTTATGTACTCATTGAAAGAATGCATAATATCATTTTGGCCAAATGATTTCTGAAAATATCATTCCTCACAGTTTTTCGGATAACTACAGACATTAAATATGAGCTCCTGATATATTTGAGAAACTTTTCCTATTCGTCTTTGTATCCTGGATTCAGCTGGAGTAGAGTTAATTTTCATCTTAGTAGTTGGTAAAGTGCTCTGTTTTGCATTTATTGTGAGAATAATATTAATAACACACTGTTGTTGTTGCTAAAGGTGCTTAACCTAAATCAAGGACTTTTCAGTTTCTCATGTTTTGCCAGCAAGCAGTTACAAAAGAAGACAGGAGGGAGCACAGCCAGTACAATTTAACCTGAACCGGCCAAAGGGATATTCCTTACTATACAATGTCATGCCCATTCCATATAAATGAAAGGAGTTGGCTGAGAGATGGTGATCATGGCTTGGAGACTGGCTGGGCATTGGTCAGCAGGTGGTGAGCAATTGTACTGTGCATCACTTGTTTCCCTTGGATTTTATCCCTCTCCATCTCTCTCTCTCCTTTTCACCATTTTTTTAACTCTCTTTCCATCTCCCAGATGTTCCTAACCCACGGGTATTGCCCTTTTCTGATTGTCTTTCCCATTACACCAGAGGGGGAGGGAGGGATGAGAAAATGGTTTGTGTGGTATTTGATTGCTGTTTAGGTTAAAACATGACACTTTGGTAAATGCCTTTCCATCTTGTTCATATCTCCCTGTTTGAAGCAGAAAGAAAAACTTTCTCTTTGCACTTTAAGCTTATATGCTTGCCAGGGGAAATGCTGCACATAAAATGCTTGCTGCTGTGTGCTGGACCTGTGAAAAGAAGTGTCACAGTTCTTAAAGAAAATTCACATCTTAGGGTGCAATCACTGATGGAAAGATGTAAAAACTAAAATATGTTGCCATCACATGTGTGATTTTGGGCCACCATTTTAAACAACAAACAGCTTTTAGATCTTTTAGTCCAGATAATCTTTTACTTACATTAGTTTGTTCCTAAACATAAAGGAAGTTTTTGTCTGAGAAAGATCTTAGAATCTGGCATAGTACTTTTCTTAGGGGGCCCATAGCTAAAAATGCAACATATATTACCTATAGATTAAAACTACAGCTCAATATCCATGCAGTCCCTCATTTTGAAAGGAGGAAGTAATATTTTGAAAAGGTGCCATGTAAAGTCAAACCATGCATGTGTATTGCTCCTTCACTGACAGGTTATGGCCAAGTCAAACTCAAGAGCAAGATTGTCTCCTTCCTTGAGCCAGAGCCGCTCTGTAAATGACTTATCCTTTAGCCTTATTCTCATGCTCTTTAATGCCCTTGTAGCAGTGCCTAACATGTTGAAAGGACCCATCATGGTCTGATCTGCTACAGCTGGGAAGAAAGGAGGCTAGTATTTCACTCAGGTATCCAAGAATGATCCTTCCCTCCAGGAGACTTTGCTGTTGTAACTGTACAGCAAACTCTACTAGCATATGCACAATTCATATTGGCAAAATGTACTTTGCCAGCACTGCTTCTCCTGGTTGTCTAGGCACAAGAGCAACTTGCAATCCAATATCACTACCATTGAACTTCAGCTTTTGTCAGTACAGAAGTCCTGAAGGAAAAAAAAAAAAAAAAGGAGAGAGAAAGGAAAAAAAAAAAAAACAAACACAAAAACATCAGCGCTACGCTCTTGGAAAAAGTTCTTGATGCAGACCTGATCAGTACAGCTTATACACCTTACTTTCAGGACTGGGACTAAAGTACAGCCCAGACATTAATGCTTAAATAACAGGATTTTGAGGTGACTTATGGGTTATGGTGGGAAAATACTTGCTTAGTGAGAGAATAAGAGCTGTAAATAACCCTTCTCACAGTAGGACCACAGCAAATAGAGTTAATAATTTTGCTTTCACTTCATTTTCCTTGCCTGTTTTTAGTAAGGATGAATAGTGTCCATGTCTTGTAACACCTTGGTAGTAGTTCAGCAGGATTGCTTGGACCTTTCCCGGCTGGACCAGTACTAATCAGCTACAGATTTTGATTTCAAGCCAGCTTGTAGAGTTTGAACCACTACAGTTGCTGTTGAGGAAGGTAAAATGATAATTTCTGTTGCTCTTTGGGGGAAAACTCATAAGTTGATGGAAATGTACAGTTAAAGTGAAATGCATTTCTTTAATTACTCCTTCTGATGCAGATTTTGTAGCTAACTACACATACATGAACCTTGCTGTGCTAGGAATGCTACATTTTGGGTTTAGTCATTTGAACCTCCTAATTACTAATGTCACAGATGAACCTTTAGATCATCTAAAATGTAGACTTCTTAACTGATGTTAGTGGCAACTTTCCTGTTTCAAACTCCAAGTTGTAAAAAGAGAGTTACATTGTCAATCAGACGGCAAATGGCGCTGCACCAGCCTTTCTAGAAAAACAAGCAATGGGTAATAAATTACTTTATGGTAGGATTGAATTAAATACAAAAAAATCCTTATGAGTGCAATATGTTTTCTAGTCCAGTAAAACACTTCTGTTTTAATCTGTTCCAGCTACGTTACATTTCCCATTTTTTAAATTTAAACAAGTCCCTTTAAACATACATAGATGTATGTTTACATACAAACGTGAGTATATATATACAAACAGGCACATCAAAACATTTTCTGCATGTAAGCAGAGATTGAATTAGAGTAAAATGATACTCTAATGATACTTTATTTTTTGATCAGTACTATTAATGTGTGGCACCTTCCCATTCTCCTCTCTATTCCAAAATCTTAACTTTCATTAAGAAAAACCCCTACAGTGAGTCCCTTGTTCCTATAGCTACTCAGAAAAAAGCAGAGCTTTGATAGCAATCAAGTGTAACCAGTAGACTTGTAGTCACCCTCAAGCAGCGCAACAACAGATTCCAAAGGCAGACAAGTCTCAAAGAGAAACATTGGCACTTCTTCACTCAGAAAGGCTTCAGTGGAGACAGTCCTCAAGGAGATGATAAATGTTAGAAGAGGAACCAGTTCTTTGGCTGACAAAAACATGGAACGAAAGCATGAGAGAACACCATAGTGAAGATCTTCACCATTTACTGAGTTACCTTTCATATTTCCCAAATTAGTCAAGAAATCTTCTTTGTGCTTATGGAATACGGATAGTTTTTCCCCAATTCTTTAATGACAGCCCTTCAGTACAAGGTCTGTGCGTCATCTGCATCATCCTTTTTATCCAGCAGAAATTAGGTTGGGATGTAACTGAGGGTTTGGGTTTGGATTTCTCCTATATGTTCAGCAAGCTCGACAGAGCAAAATCAAGAGCTGGGTATCTTCCTGTGCGTACTAATATATCATAGATGTTCAGGCAATCTGATGCATTCCGGAAACACTGGTGTTACTGTGTGTGAGCAACAGAGCTGTGCAGAGCACTCACAGCACTACTTCAGACCTGTTTTGTAAATACAGACACTCAATCTACACATAAGTGAGAAACTGCAAAGTTTCACATTTTCTATACATTCAAAAACTTCTGCAAAAGGACAAAATAACAATCCTACTTCTACATAGATGCTCTGAAAAAGAGGAATCTCTATAAGCCATACAGCACAGCAGAGAATTCTACTTTTCAAGAGATGATGTTGAGAGATAAGACTCTGCCTACACGTACAAAGGATATAAAGCATAAATCCAATCCTCCTTCATCCACATGTCAGCCCAGGAGCTGCGGATTATAACCTTTCACCCCATACCACACAGAATCAGCATTCAGCTCCCAAGTGCAGAGCTAGTTTTATGCTGGAGTTTTCAAACCATCAGGTTCCAGTGAATAGACACAGTCTTCTCCTTTTTGGCTCCCTACTAAGTGATGCCTGCAGAACATGTCAGACAAATGCTGGAAAGGTCAGGGGGTAATGGCTAACAGGAAAGACGGTTCTCATGGCTCTATCCACAGGATAGGGTGGATGAATTTCCCAGTGTGCCCCACAGTCCTAGTCTGTAGGTGCACATCTGGTTACATTTTCACTGTATGTGAGGGCAAAATATTAGTGAGCAATCTCACCTTCCTACAGATGGGAGGCCTGGGCATATAGACAAGATACATTTCAACAGGGCTCCTTTCCTATTGTAGTGGATAACCAACACTGTAACGTGTGAATTTGCTCCTGAGTCTGGTTAGAGCCATTGTATCCAAAATTTTATTAATACTATATGTACTTTCTATAGGCCAAAGGTCAAAAATGTTTCTGTCAAGACAGCGTTTTCCAAAGGCACAGTGGAAACAGAACCATTTGCAACACATCACATGTGTTTCAGAGCAAGGAAAGGACAGTAGAAGATCTGTGTCTGTCCCTGTGGCTTGTCCTTCAGGCTGCTCCGTTCCACAAGTAGCTGTACTGCTGCAAAGCTTCTGTGGAAAATCACAGGACAGCAGAGCTGAACAGAATTGCAGACAACAGCAAAAGCTCAACAGCAAAAGCTTTCCACTTTTGTACTGATATTTTAAAAAGGAATAAAGTTTCAGAAGCTTTCAGGAAAAAAAAAACACATTTAAATGCTGATCCTTTTAAAATCTGGCATTATGCATGCTGACTTCAGTAGCAAGTTTGGCAAGTGTCATAAAGGAGGTTGTACCCTAAATCCAGCTCTAAACCCTCCTATCAGGTAGGATAGATGCTTTAATCCATCTCCCTGGACTGCTCCTGAACTGATTTGCTGTGAGTCATAGTCCATCTTCCTCTTTTTCCCTTTTTACACCTAGATACCTTGCAGTCTGGCGGTCAGACCACTCAGAGGTGGAAAACTCATTTAAATCCTACCAGGTAGAGTGATGCCTAATCCAGGAACTTCTCTAACCAGACACATATGTTTGAAGCAGAGCACAAATCAGACTGCTTTATAAACTCCTATGAATATTGTCTTACACCTCCTTATCTTTTATTGCAGGCAGCTCCAAAGATATAACTTAAATGTAACACTGGCACTGGAACAGGTTGCTCAGAGAGTCTGTGGAGTCTCCATTCTTGGAGATGTTCAAAACCTGATTTTATACAGTCCAGGTCAACTTAGTCTAGCTAACCATGCTTGGGCAAGAGAGTTCAGTGAGGCAATTTTCAGATGTGCTTTCCAACCACAAGGATTCTGCAATTCCATGGTTAAAAAAAATAA
>VXBA01003433.1:429701-507719 GCA_013399895.1 Serilophus lunatus | reverse complement strand
TTCATGAGAACAAAAAGCCCTAGAGAAAAATTAAATTTTTTTGGATCAGATTGATGAAATGTATTTATTGTTTTAGCCATTTAACTGCAAATTCAGTTATGGTCTTAATTCCTGTTACTGAACCTTTCTAAATTCTGGCCTTGTTTTCACTCTGCTGAGGTACAACAGAATTGATGGATGTGTGCAGCAGCAGTGTGACTGGGATGTGAAATCATGTGCTTTTCCCTCACATGAAGCAGCTATTCACAGAGATTTTCATTTGCAAGGCAAGATCTCCTATTCTTTTTACTGTTACAGTGGTGAAGTCACTAGTAAGTGACATTTACTGAGGGGACTTGGTGTAGATTTATCCGAGATGTGTAGGAGATGGACTAATTCCACGTGTTATCAAACTAACTTCATGAAGTCTCAGAAATTAGTCTTCCAACTGAGATTTATTGAAGTTTCAAAAAGTCCTGAATTCTTTTCCCTTGAAGCATTTACTTCAGTAGATCTTTATCAATCTATACCTGTACATACATGAAGATCCATACACAAGGACACATGTTTACAACAAATTGCTGAGACTTTCCACATCAGAGGTTGTTTCTGCATATTCATGAGTACACCTAGGGGCTGAAATATCTCTTCTACATGACAGATTTTGCCCTAATAATTTGTACAGTAGATCATTCAAAAAAAATTACCTTGGACAGACATTTCTGAAATATACCTTCATGGTTCCGTGAATTGTTCTTGGTATATCTAATTACAACAGATTCTATTTTGTTTTGGTGAAGCAAACAATAAAATTTTAGAGAATCTTTGGTGAGAAGTACCTATGAGAAGATTGGAAATCCCACGAACTATTGCATATTTTTTTCTTTCTATTGTTCATTGGTATGTTTCTTATTATAACATCCTCCAGACCACAGAAAAAATCATAATATTAGGTAAAATTACTAAATAAGCCTTGGGAATAAACAGCAAATTGGATGTTGAAATAACGGTTCCTATCATTAAATATATACTGCCATGCATTGTTTATTTAGAATTATTGGGGGCTTTTTAATGAGATAAATGAAGAGATTAATGAAGTTTCTTATCCTGATTTGGGTAAACTAGGCAAATTCACCGTTCATTCTCTCTTTTAATTTGGCACACAATCTATTTATGTCTGTTTAAGCGAAGCAAAATATGTTTCCAAGCAGCAAGAAATCTCAGCTTCTTGTTTTATAGATTTATATACATTTATTCCTGCAGTTCTTTTGTGTCATAAAGAGAGCTTCCTCAGCCAAAATGGAAATCAGTGGCCATCAAGATGAACTGTAGTATTTACAATTAATTATACCTTATTTTTCCCAGGTCACCCAAAGCACAACAAGCCCTGTACTATCTCTGACAATCATCTCTAAAACATGAGATGCTCGCCATACTTATTTAATGAAAGAATGTATTCTATTAAACCAACAAAATTACATTGTTCTTATCTATATCAGTTATTTCACTAGTCTGAAGAATGAAAAGTATGTAATTTTATTTGGTATTTTATTAATGGCATTGGAAAAAGAAACTATATATTTCCTCATGGTTTCCCTCCTCCCATAGCTCCTGCTTCAGCTCTTTCTTCAGTTTGTTCTTTGTCTAGCATCTGCCCTGGTACGTAATCGAAGGCTGTTGAATAGGCAGCAGCAAAATCTGTAAGATGAAGTAATGGTTTAGATGTAGCTCAATGTAGGACTACCAACTGTTTGTGCAGGAGAACCGAATGGGTAGTTCAAACAGTTGAACACAAATGGATGGTTCTCATCTTTCTCCTAAATTCTGTTTCATATTCTAAACTTTCAAATAAGAATGTTTCCAGGCTCTTAAAAAGGTCATTAACAAGATCTTAAAATTATTTTCTTAATTTCTTTAATGAAGTCTCATGTGTGCTTTACTCATTAGACATGTGTGAGGGGAGTGCAGATTCACAGTGACCAGAGCTTAGCAAAGCATTCTCAGCAAGTACGTGTTTAACTTTCCACTAGTGTACAAATCACCACAATATAAATCGACTTCTAATAGGTTGAGTCGTGCTTTGTTACACTTTTGATGCCCAGACACATGGCTAGATAGAGCAATAATGTGAGGATTTTCCATTGTGAGACTTTTCCTGTGTTTGTGTCATATAAAGTGGTGCTAGAGGAATAAAGAGGATGAGAAAATCTTCCCACCTTGGATTTCTCTTTTCTGTGGGACATCACTTCAAAAGAAAGAAATGTACCAGCATTTTTCAGATCCTTTTTAATCTGAAAAAGTTAGTTCAGGATTTCTCATATTCAAAGTTTTCTTGCTCCCAATAATAAAATGATTTAAAAATAAACATTTTTTTTAATTTTACTTTATCTCAATGTCTTCTGCAAATTCAAATATAAATGACTTATTAAGCTTAAGAGGTCGTTGGATTCAGTTCTTCAGAACAAGACATCAGAGTTTAGAGTCCTACTGATCATTTCTGTTTCTCAAGAACAGCTCTGGATGAATTAGCACCACTATTAATCACGAAAATACATCTATGTCTTGGTTCTGAGATTCTTGAGATGTTTTCCAGAAACTGCAAACTGGCATGATACTAGCCAAAAAAACATTAAAGCATGGATCTTAACTCTCCAGTGAATCCTTCAGAAATTGAATAACTCTCACAGCACAGTATTTCTGACAGGAAATATACACTTGAGATGTTTTAAGCCTGAAATGTCACATACACAACAGAGTTTAAGCCTGAGAATAGCCTCCCCTGTTTCCGAGATCATAACAGTAGTATTATCATTAAGAGGATAAAATGCCATTTCCTTGCTTCCCATACCTCAATCCAAATGAAATATGAGTTCACTTAATGAATTTCATCTAAGCCTAATGGAACAATTTCAGCCTGTCCTGGACAACTCTCCTGCCCAATTCCCTCACACTCACTCTCACACATTATTTCTGCTAGCTTGGATTTCATATCCGTCTCTGCCCAATCGCTTGTGGCAGGTTCTACTGGTAAAGCAAGCACTTTTCTGCTGTTTTTCCCCTTAGAATTACAGATCACTGAAGAAGTAGCTTAAAACATTTCCACTGGAGAAAAATGTGATGAAATTGTTAAAGGTTCAGCAGCCTTGAAACACAAGTAGACTATTGGCATGAGGATTATTCCCAGACATGATCTTTCCTTTCGAACCTGCAGTCAAAGTTTGCAATATTTGTTCACTTCATGCCTCGTCAGCGTAGCCTGTCTCTCTGGCTGATTTTCTTCCTTTTTTATCTGAAGCTGGCATTTTTTCCACTCTCAATAATTAAGCTGTCTCGATGCTAGAGACATGCCTATTTTATCACATGTATGTCTCATACGCAGTTGAAAAAGGAGATCTCCAAGGGAGAAGGCGGCTGGCGTCTCTGCTGTTGAAACGGTTTCAATCTGGCCTGAATACTTTGCCTGCAGTGCTGCAACCCACAAGGGGGTCTTAACCTCTGAAACCTGCTGACTCAAGAGTAATTGGCCAGCATGATGCCACTGTGACCATCAAGTGGAACAAATAAAATTACCCACCATTTCAGTGCCATGATTGTCCTCTCCCACTGCATGATTCCATGAATCCCCTGGAGGACTGACCTGCTTATAATAAACAAATTGTTTTCTGGGCTCCTTTTCCATTGCCTGTAGGGGAGTAACAAGAAGACAGAACCAAGCTGTGTTAACTATATTTAATGGTCTTTTTTTTTTTCCCTCAAAATTGCATCAGATGGTGCAGATGACTAGATACAGTATGATCTTTTAAAATTATATCCTCAAGAAACAAACAATTAAAGACAACAGCATCTCTGCAAGGAAACTCGAGTTTACAGTGATAAAAAGTTGTAAATTTGAAGAATTCAGGAGGAATATCCAAGTTGGATGACTTAATTCCTTTTCCTGAGAACGACAGCTTAAAAGCAAAGATTCTCTCTCTTTATACACAGTTTTGTAATTTGTTTGCATAAGAGAAAGCTGTTTACACTATGGGATATGGCTACACAAAGGTTGTTGCCAAAACTCGCTATCTCCTATAAGAGTGTAAAACCAGAATATCTCTCATGATGGCAGTGGGTTTAATCAGATACACACCAGCATAGAACTAAAGAACTAAATTTGGCTTTACACCCCTGTCTAAAAGAAGCTCACTAAGGATAGAGGGGGAGACCTAAAGGGAGGGTGGGATAGAGAGGAAGGAGATCTTGTTCTCTTGATTGTCTTTCTTTACGACCATGTAACAGCATCCTCAATATCTGGATTCATGCAGAGGAGATAATATGGCCTGGTAAACACATCAGCAGGACAAGTAGTGCAAAACTTTATTTTAGTGTTTTCAGTAACTGCCTGAGTTGATAATGGCCCTAATGTGGCCACAATTGACTGCAGAAGTGCCGATTTAGTCCCAGTTCCATAAAGTTTTGTACTAACACTGTGTAAAATTGCAGTTCTTTTGAGTTTTCTGGCTTTCTTGAACAAGAGCAAAACTTGGACCACAAAAATCTGTGAGAACTGCTTCTTTAGGCAAGTAGGAAGAGAAGCCCAATGATTTTTGCAGGATCAAAGCACAATAAAGAATAAATTCAGGAGAATGGTAACTACAGTGAGCTACCTTGCCGTGACTAATAACCATCTTACACAACTGTTGATGTATTTCTGAAAACGCAGTTTGCTGTATGTTGCCAGCTATTTCATTTAAACCCAATTCACTTAAATTACATGCTTAAATGTAGGCAGGCTATTAAGTACATTGTTAAAACAAGGTCTTGAAAAGCCAAGGAAAACTAATACTTTCTCTTCCCTACAGTTTTTTAGTTGTTATTTGTAATCAATTTATGTAATTGCTAAAACAACTTCACTTAGCTTGTTACGGTATTTTGAGGGATATCTTGCACACACTTTCAGTTTTCTTCCTGGGTTTTGAAAGCAGTGCAGTAAGAGTATTTAAAAAATTAGTAATAACACTTATCTGGTTCTTTCCATCCAAAGCAATCTCTAAGTCTGAACAGACCATTCAATCCGGAACAGTTCTTGTAAAGTGGAAGGAGTTTGACCGCTGTTTCAAATTTAACATGCATTCTTCAGTTAATTTTATTTCCCAGCAGATAAGGTGTAGATCAATGCTTCTATCATACACAAGACTTCTCCTTATCTGCATACAACTTCTTACTCCTTAGCTGCCCTTTCACTGCTGCAAATCTTTGCATGCCAAGCAAGAGAGAAAATAAGAACAGAAAAACTTGTATCTGGGACCCTAACACTGTGAAGATGTGAAGAACATATCAGTACCGCATTTTACCAGCCTGCTTCTCTCATTTATATTCTGTTACATTACTTCTCCTGGCTGTTTCAAATCCTCCTTTCAAGTGGTTTATAGTCACAGCTATAAAGCACATTTGTCTACATCTCTTCTGTAGGGGAATGACAAGAATTGACTAGTGGATCTCCTTGTCTTACACATGAAGCATCCTTCTCAGTCAACTTGTATAACAGATAGATAAATCATGTGATACAAGAATTTCTTTCTATAAATAAACCCACAGAAAACTGGTCTTCATCATTGTGAAGTATTTGATTCACAGTAGAGGGCTCTTTGGGGTTGGAGGGATAGATCGCCAAATGGAAAGGATTTGAAACCTCAGGGCTAATATGCACCTGAGTACTACAGTCAAAATTGTTCAGTGCCCAGACGTGCGTAATTTCCCCTGTTATGGTGCAATCTATCAGCTTAAGCCTCCATACATGAAAAATTTTCCAAGTATTTTCATAGCCAGAAGGCAGATCATGCATTTGCCATAACACAAACAATATGCAGATCATATGCTATGCACACAGGTATTTTGTTATTCACAGAGCTCCTTAGTTCTCTACTAAAGAAGAGTTTGGAGGGCTGTCACCTGTTCCAGAAGGCACACACCCTTCTGACAGCATAGCATACAATTGCATATACAAACATATTGAGCACTGATGCACTAACACCCTCCTCCCTATTCAGCCCTGGATGAAACTGGAATCTGATCATGAAAAAAGGGTAGTGAAGATTCCTTTTCTCTAAGGTCTTTGGGGGTGACACTTTTTGTGCAGTTGCATCTAGTTAAGTATCCTCGAAGAGGGGACATTTTTCTTTTTTTTCTCACAGTTTTCTCTTGAAGTTTGTTCTGTGAGTTCACTCTTCCAATGAGCTTTGCTGATACCCAGACCATTTGGCCAGTCTTAAGCAAACTGCCAGCAAGGAGATGCTTGAGTAGCACCAGCAGAAGGATGCTGGCTCCTGATACTCCATGCTCCCTGAGCAGGCTTCCAGGAGCAGACAGCTTGGAGAGAGGCAGGCATGTTTTGAAATCTGGAAGAGAACACATTCACACAGTTGGTTTTAATGCCTTCAGAACTATGGAAGGCTTTAATAGGAAAAGAGAGAAAACAGATCACAAACATGTAGAACAATCTCTGGCAGATAACTCTGATTCTCTGAGAAACATAATCTCCAAATATTCTGGCCAGAAGATAGATTATTATACCATAATGACAAGCATTAGTCACAAGTCTTGGTTTTTCAAAGAAACTAAGTTTAAAAATAGACTTCCTAAACCTTAAGGCCTGGATCCTTGAACGGACATTAAGATTTGTCTGCAGCTCTTTGCCTTACTCCTACGTTTTTCCATCTGCAAGCAACTGCTGCAAATGACTGCATAAGACAGACCTGGATTTTATAGTTCTCAGCAAAGCAATATGTCACCTCTATTTATACTCCTGTGATCTTATTAAAGAAGGAAATCCTGTCAGTAGTAATCTCAAATTCCTTCAGTTATCATAAATTAAAACTCCCCACTTCTGTCTTGCAACATGATTTATTTTCACTGTAACGTACATACATGTGCCTATTACTGCATGTTTTTTAAGTCTTTGTGGTGTTTTTCAGTGAAATCTTAATGGCAGCTTACCACAGTGATTTTCTAAATGTTACTAGCTTCAGAGACATAAACTTACAAAAAACTTGACTAACATTTGCTGATAAACATATCCTTGGCTTAGGTCATACAAAGTGTAGTTTTGTATCTGTAGCAGTCAAATGGCATCTGGAAATTCTAAGAATCTTTTTGTGGCCTTGCTACATGAGTCTTTGTGAATTTGGTAAATGTAAATGTAAACTTTCTGTATCCTTTTCTGTGAGACAATGACATATTTATACTCCCCTCACAGTTCCTAAAGAGGAATATGCAGTCTCCAGTCCCGAGGATGGGTAGTTTATTACAGTTTCAGGTGGAGGATATTAGGAGCCCATGATCAATGTCATACAGCAGGGACAAGCTTCTAATAACATGTTACATTGCAAAAGTAACAAAACATTTTCTGGTTTTCATAATTTTCTGTATCTCATACTGAAATCCTGTTGTCTTTTTTAAGGTCAGTGGTGTTTGTTATATTTTTGTAAGACAACCAAAGCAGTAGTAATAACAAATACATTAATTCTGCCTTATTTGACTAGTGCAGATTCTCAGAGAATTTTTTTCAAATACACTTAAGTCTCCTTTATTAAAAATAGAAGATGCTTGTACTTTCTATGAGGATACTGTTATGCATATTCTAAGGGATTTAAGTTGCCAGATTATAGGGATTTCTTGTACAGATTTCATGGTATTCAAACATGAAGTGGTTTCAGAAACTGCAGACAAACAATAGGCCTTTCTGTATTTTGATCCACACTGAATAGTTCTTATAACTCTATAGCAAACTTAAGACAAACAGAAAGGGACTAAGAGTCATGATGATTAATGTGACAAGAGAATAAAGAGGTCAACTAAAGTCATCGCCATCCTACATAGTCCTCGTCACAATAGGTGATTTGTGGGGTTAAATCCACTACATAGGAAATCAAAATATAAACATTAAAAATTCTGTGCCAGTGCAACCTGTGGGAAGAGGGCAAGGGATTTTAATGCCAAAACAGCACATGGGTTCGATGCTGTGTATGGACCAAAAGCCAGGCAAACACATGAAATTTGCTACCAGTGCATCTATTCACCAGTCTCTAGCCATGGCCATTCACTAAATTCTTCAAAGGAATGCAAATAAATAAACAACCTAGAGGCCAAGGTGTACATCAAGGGAGAAAAGGAAATGAGAATTCCTTCCTGGCCAGTATAAATATGGTATAAAACAAATGGTCAACAAACAGACATCACACATCCTCTTAGGAATACAAGTAAATCACCTACTTAAAAGTTTTCACTTTTAAAAACTGAATTGTGTTTTCTCTAAATACAAAAAACTCTTGGCAAAGTTGTAGTCTTTTTGAAAGTTCATTCCAGGATATACCTAGAAACCTCTGAAATCCAGCCCTGGCTGTGGCACTGGGCATCAGTGGAATTAGAACCAGAATAAAGCCTATAGAAAATTCATACCATTTGTCCAGCATGTTGAAAATAGAATATGTAGGTAAGTTAAGAGCTTGCAGTTCTCCCCATGGCCTTTGGATCCTTTGTAACATTCATCTCCAGAAACACTCTTGAGTCCATGGTAAAGGTGCTGCCAGGGAAATGCAAAAACCTTGAGAGAAGCAATTACAGCCTTTCAGACCTGGATGGATTTCAAGTCCTATCTTGGATAGGTTCAGAAAATAGTCGAGACATTACTCAGGTCAGCTTCAGTGCACTCTGGGGAGATACGTAAGTGAGGCTGTTTTACATCTTCCACTCTGGGCAGTTGTGAAGTCACACAAGGTGATAGGCACAAGTGTTATGTCATTGCAGTGAAGGTCAGTGTTATGTTCATATCTATGCAATTTTTCTCACAGAATCATCATTCCTTATGTATTTTTGGTTTTGTTTTGGTTTTTTTGGGTGGAGTTTTGGGGTTTGGGGGTGTTTTTTGGTTGCCTTTTTTTTTTCCCCTACCCAGTGATTTATCTTTGACTTGTAAATGCTTCAATGTGAAACTAGTGATACTATAACAGAATTTCTGTTATCACAGGGTTTGGTGATAGCAAAGACTAATAATGGTTAAGTGAAACACAGATATACAGCTGCTGTGATTGCAAACCTGGCATAACGGAAGTGCTATCATTTTAAAAATTAGTATGGCAGAAATAATGGTAGAATAAAGACGCAATTAAAGGGACAGTATCATCACACTTTAATCACACGGAGATTCTTAATGTATTTTTATAGAATCATGAAATGTTTTGGGCTAGGAGGGGTCTTAAAGACCATCTAATTCTGTCCCCCTGACATGGGTAAGGATACCTTTCACTAGACCAGGTTGCTCAAGACCTTATCCAATGTGGCCTTATCCAACCTGGCCTTATCCAGCCTGGCCTAGAACAATGCCAGGGGTAGGGCATCCACAGCTTCTCTGGGCTACCTGTTCCAGTGTCTCACCAGCCTCACATTAAAGAATTTCTTCCATGTATTTAACTTAAGTTTCCCCTCTTTCAGTCTGAACTCATTACTACTGGTCCAGTTCTAACTACTAAAAAAACCCCATAAAATATTTAATAAAAATAATTATATTATACCAACATTGTAAAAACAAAATTAAAAACAAATGTTCTGTCTCTATATGCAGAGGAAAATTAATTATTTACGTCACTGTGTAATTTTTTAATAAGATCATGCAAAACCAATTTGACTGGAGGATATATTTTGGGGTTTCAGGGACTGCAGGTCCAGAAGATGCAATATGTTATCTCAGAAAATATTCTGTAAATAACATAAACAGAGATTAACTGTGAATTGAACACACTTCTGGTCAGCCAGTGAGTGATGGTACTTTTCCTTAAGACTACTGAGGAACTGTGACCTACGAATTAATAGTCCACAGTAATGGACTACAAATCTTGCCGGTCATAAAAGAGATGGGCCCAGTCACTGAGATTTTTAAATCATCTTAGATGTGAGACAAAGAGATTACAACAAAGGAGAGAGGGAGGTGGTAAGAAGTCTGACAAGTTATTCATCTGTAGCACCTGCACATCTTGCTAATTCAGCTACAATAGTTTGCATCCTTGAGATTGTTCAGAACGGTTAATTCAACAGTACGAAATCCCATCTTTTCAGTCAGCCGTACTAGGGGCCTCTCAAAATTCAAACCCACTGTTGACCTTTTGTCTAACGTATGAGGCCAAACAAACATGAAGATTTTAAAGGCTCACTCCGCTTATTCTAAGTGCTATAAAACATGCTTTTCAGAATATAAAGTCTCTTCAATAAGTGAAATTAAAGGCTTCTTTAGATTTTGATCCATTCCTTCTGGTGCACTTGTTTCAACAGATACATGCTTTCTTTGACAAGAAATACAGCCTGATCTGTTTCAAATCCCCCCTGCAATAAAGTAATAAACCAAAATAAAGCCTGATACTGCAAGGCAACGGGAACCTTCTGGGAGTGGAAGTGGCATCCATCTCCTTTGTTTTACAGAGCTGGGTACTTCATATAGCTGCAAGATGGATGGAGGCAATGTCACTGGAGGCAATTCACACCTTTTGTCAGAGAAGGGGAATAAAGACCATTTACATCATTTTCACAAGGATGATTTAGAAAATGCTCTCCCATAAGCTGGAAAGACCTTCAAAGCCTTACTTTCAAACACTGGTGTTCCTTACTGTGAAGGATATCTTGCAATTCACTAATCTGAATATTCCTAGTTGGTCATTTCCAGATGCTTGACTGTGGTGGAAATCTTAGGGCAGATGTGCATTTGAGATTAATTTATTCCTTTTTTTTGTTGCCCTAGAGGACACAGTGGTAGCAGATTACCTCGGTACAATAAAATAACACAGATATGGGAAAGTCATCTAGTCCCTCTCGCTAACAGCACAGGCTTGCCCTCTGCAGCATGCTCCCTAGTGCTTTGTCCAGTCTATTTTTAAATGGCCTAAGTGATGAGAATTTCTGCAGAGGAGAGTTCACAGGCAAGCCTCTTTCCCCTAACAAAGTTTTAGATAGATTAAGAATAATAGTAGTAGTTTTACTTATTAAGCTTTCTCTTACCCAACGAAGTCCTTGGGGTGCTAAGCAGACATCACAAAACAATTTCTTGTCCCAACCAAGCTCAGCAATGTTTCAAAGAGATTAGTAAGCAAAAACAACACTAAAGCAAAGGAGAGGGGAGGACAAGGGCCACTCAGAAACAAAGGAATCTTACAGTAAGGACTGTTGCAGCAAACCCTCTCGGCAGAATCCGTAACTGTTCAAGCTCCAGGGCCAAATTCATGGAGATTTAATTGTCAGTGCTTAGCAGGAGATTCAAGGCTCTTCAGGAGTTCTCAGTATCTCACAAATCCAGACTTACACTAAGGGTAATTTAAAAAGACCATATTTATGAGCAAGCCTATCGTGGTAACAGGGGGAAAAAAGAAAAGAAAAAGAAAAAAAAAAGAGCCATCATTTTGCTTTCCTCATTTGCATTAAATTCACAAAGTCAATGTTACATTTTTAATTATATTGAAAGTCTTCTGCTTGTATCTGCTAAATCCTGATTTACTAGTAGCTGCAGTCATTTGCCTATTAATATTAAATGAGAGGAATGGAACCAAAAGCTTCACTGTCATCAAACTCAAACAAATGTCTTCAGGAAAAAGCATTAACCAAAGCTAACTCAAGGGCCTGTCTTTTCCATCCATGTTTACCAATGCTAAAACCCTACTGGTTGCTACTTGCACCAGAAGACTATTGCAACTTCTGTAGGGGAAAAAAAAAAAAAAAAAAAAAAAGAATGTTATATTTCTTTTTGACAGAACCATTAAGGAACTCTGTAATGTTTCAATCTGTGGTCAGTGCTCTGTTTTGCTTGGCTCGCTAAACCCTCAGCCTCAGATGGCATTTCCTAAATTAACAGCACATTCACTCCCCACATTAAGACAGTCAGACAAATGGTTCAGCCTAAACGAAACAGTTTGACACTCATGTGCTTCAGCAAAGCTGAACAGCATCTCATGACGCTTACATGATTAGATGATATCATAATCATATGATAAAAAGCCATTAGGCCAGGACCAAAAGCTAAAGCACAGGTCATTAGGTTAGATGCAAAAAAGCATACCCATTTAACAGAAAAGGAAAAAAAAAAAAAAAAGCGTTCTGACACCAGGGAACATCTGGCTAATATTTACATCTCCTGTTTAATTTGGATGCTTCAGTTTAGTTTTCAAGATGGCAGTGTATAGAAACAAATTAAGCCAATCACTCTATCCGCAGTTTAGAAAACCAAGATTTGTTTATAGTTTCTCATATTAATACCTCATCCACTTGGCAAAAATGCCTCATGAAAAATATACCTCAAACACACAATTCCCCTTTAGTAACAAAGACGTAATTCAGCATAATTCTTTGTTGATGGGATGAAAAAGGGAGTCATGTAAACTTGAAGTATTGAGATGAAGAGATAAAGTTGGGTCATAGGAAATTAAACACTCTTCTGTGCAGTAGGGTTAAACTGAAGCCCATGAGGAAAGTCAACAGAATTAGCATTTTGGGCCCTATCCTACTTTCCTTTAAATCCATGGGATTTTGTCACTGACACAAGTCAAAGTACAGTCACAGACACATTCAGTGTTAAAAGAACATGAGCTGGATGTTAGCTTGCTGGATGAGTCCTTTGCCTGGAAACTTGAATGTTTAATTCTGTGATGAGTTTGATACAATGCTTATTTCCAAGAGCACTTAAAACCAAAAAGGAATTCAGTAATGCATATGTAGAATTTCATAAAATATTATCTCTCAGAAGAAAACTGGCCAAGTGACAGTATTCTTACGTCATAGGTAATTAGGTAATCTTCAGAAGATTCAAGTTAATAAAAGGCGATACTGATTTCAAAATACTAGAGAGAATCTGAAGCCTGAAGTCAAAACTTTTACTCACAAACCCAGGACAGGCAGGAAATTTTTTTTCATCAGGTTTCCCTATTTTTGAATATACAAGAGATCTGCCAAGCCAAAATCTATTCAAAATTACTGAGTATTATTAGAGTCTAAATAATGATATTAGCATGAGTGAATTACGGTATCCAACTCCAGATTGAGTGAAGCAGTGTTGACCTTTTCCATGTCCCAGTGTTTTGAGCTGTTTCTACTCTGCTGTTTTTAGAGGCACAAGAAAAGCCTGAGCAAGATTGCTGAATGTTTCTCATGTCTGTTTAGACTGTCATGACAAAAACACAGCTTAAGATACTCAAAAATTAGTACTAGATTAGCCAGCTTTATTCTAGCAAACAATTCACCCATGACTGCAAGGAGTTTAGGGCTGGAAAATCCCAGCTGTTACTTGGAGTGCCAGCAACATAAACCCGAGGTGAGGTTTGCATTAACCAGAAAGCCCAGCTTGTGGTCCAAACTCACACAACCACACAGAAAGCAAAAGGGAGCCCTATGTGTCTAAAGTGTGTCCATGTATCTGCTGCTACCTGGCTCACTGGAGGTGGTGGTGTAGCCAACTGGTGTCAGAAACAACATCAGAAAAAACAAGAGTAGCGAGCTGCTGCAGCAAAGGCATCAGCAGATGGTGGTGCCTGTGCTAGAGGAAGTACTGGGTTAGTTCCCCCCCAGGGACCATTTCCAAAGGGCAGTGTCATTAGGATGGTACCACATTTGTTTCCCTCCACCTTCTGCATGCCTTCAATGCTATCCCAGCAGACTCTGCCCTTCAGAGTGCATGCACCCTGTGTTCTGCTGGCACTTCCCTGGGTTTGCAACACACACAATCTATGCTATAAAAACACCGATTTTTTTTTCTTGCAACATAGACCTCAGCTATTTCTGATACTTTGAACTGAATAAGCAAGAGTGACATAATTATGTCTTAGGGTTACAGAGACATCCCATGGCCCAGAAGAAACCTAGGGTCACTCTCTGAGTTGCAGGGGTGCAAAGTCAAGCTACTCATATTGGTAATTAACCACGTCTGGGAGTGGTCTCTGGCTCTGAGGCCAACCAGAGAGGAAGAGCATGCCAATCTCAGGAGAAGAGCGGGGCTGTGCCCAGCTGGCCTACTGGGAATGGTCTCGGGGCCATGATGACCTCTCGACCATCTCTGGCAAATAAATGTCTGACAGTGTTGGTGAGCACTGCTCAGAGACAAGGAGTAGCCTCACGATGCAGTAGTTCAACCAATCCACATATTTTTAATCCAACCATCTCATTTACTAGTAGAACTATAGTCCACCTCAGTCCTCCTCTGAGGAAAGCTGACCCTGAGCAAGCTTGGGGCCAAGGGACAATCCATGGCCATCTTTTGTTTTAAGGGGTATAAATATAGCCACAAGGGCTATATGCTGTGGTGGGTATGAGCATGCAGTACGCTCAGCCCTGCTTTTCCAAGGAGGCCTTCTGGCAATACAAACAAAGAATCAATTTCTTCCTTCATAAAAAGTGACAGTTGAAATTTATTTAAAAAGGAGGTCACCTGTATGCCACTCTCAGTCACTTTGGTGAGCATCCATCACACTCTACCTCCAAAGATACTGCAACAGCACAGCCAGGCTCAGTGGACACTGAGCATCACAGGTGGTGGGGAGCAAGAATTGTTGTGCCCAGTGAGATCCAGCCTAACACAATGGTGATTCTCTGCATCTCTGCAGAAAAGAAAGAAACAAAAACACCAAAAAAACCCCAAAACAAAACCCAACCAACCTAAAAAACAAACAAACAAACAAAAAATCTTTTCTTATGTAGCAGTGAGTATGGGCACTAGACATATTTCTGTCTCAGTAAGCCTTGAGACAGAGGTGCAAGAGCAGGTAAACATGCTTTCTTACACTCAGTCAGACCTGTCATTTCTCATACATTGATTTATACTTTCTACAGAGCCAGTGCAGGAGAGTAACAGATGAAAACATAGTGCCAGCTTATGCTTGTAAGGAACTTTTCTTTCTACCCCAACTCTCGAAAGTAAACTTTTTATGAGGTAAAAACAGATTTTCTGTTTCCTAAAGCAGATGGTTAAGCAATGCTTTGTTGATTTGTTGTTTAAAATCCTCTGGTATTCAATGTCCCTTTGCAGATTTTAGTGGCCAAAAGTGTGGTCTTCCGTGTAAAATTTTTTTCATTCTTTTCCTTTATTTTTTTTTTCCTTCTCTATCTTAGTGGATAACAGAAATGGCAGAAATAGGAATTTCAGGCCTATCCCTTTCAAGCTGCTCATTCTGTGCTTCCAAAATTGTTCAGGGAAAAATTGATGGGAACTTGCAGGCAGGATATAGAGCTTTCAGAGTGTTGTAGAAATGATGTTGTGATTTTAAAGGCCAACATAGAAAACAGTATGATTTTACTTTGACATCCTCCCAAGAATGTCTGCATCAGCCAACTTGCTTAAGTGACAAAAGTCATTACAGATAAACACAGTGGATTGTTTATTTTGGAAAGGGACTGGGGCATGACTCCTCTGAGGTAAAGCACTGGGCGGTTCTTTCTTTACCTGCTGCGGGATTCAGCAGAGAGGCAAGGTGCTGCATGCTTTGTGTTCAAATGACTCACAAGACCTTTGTCTAGGCTTGAACTCTCATACCTGTTTTCAGTTCCTGACATACCTCGGATCCCCCCTACCACCCGCTGAGCCCACATTGCAGCATTCGGATGGTGAGCCTCTGGAAACAGTATGACATTGGGATCCGTGGGGAAGACAAAGCCCCTCAGAAGGGAAAGCAGCCTCGGGCCACTCTAATTACAAGTCCCCGCACTGCTTGAAGGTACTCAGCTGACATGCCTGAACTGTGCAAAGACCTTCAAGTGAACTATTATACAAAGCTCAATGTATCACATGGTTGTGAAGCAGCTGCTAAGTCTCACTGTAAATGAGGCACAGAGATGATAAGTCACATACTCTCATATACAACGTGTTTAAGGAAACCCCCACCCTACAGATTTTACTGCCTTAGGCTAGGATGAAACTTACGAGATGGAGGGGAGGGAGGGGGATGTGGGAAAGAGTTTTATGTGAAGATGTCCTAGTCTACATTAAGGATGTGTTTACTCCTAGTAGCTTTGGCAAGTTAATCATAACATGCATTTAAGTTCTTTCAATAACATCCCCCAAAGTGGATTTTTTTAAAATGTCACTTCCCTGTTTAAACCAGTACAAAACTGTATATCCAGATAAATCTTCCGTAGGATACACAGAAAGTAGTAGTTGCTAACATTTGGGTTGTCCTTTACTCACTTTGCTTGGATATATACAAGCCTGAAATGTATGCTCTCAGTTCAGATCTGATGACTATAAAAGACATGCACTTGATTGCAGACATGAAACACTGGAAGACAGAAATGGTTAAGAACAAAAATCTTGCAAAACAAAAGAAAGCAGATGATATAACCCATAGTAATGAATATGTCACTTGTGATCGTCTTAAAAGCGATTGAATACTGTAGTTAAGGCTAAATGGCTACGGAGTAGTGCCTTTAACACACCCAGTGAAGGGTTTCCTAAACTCAGTGACATATTGTGACTGCAGTCATTTCTGAAATCACAGATCCCTAGAAATGCAGGGCTTGGAGGGACCTGAAGAAACGACCTGGCACGTTGTGCTGAGATGGTTACCATAGCAAGAATCAGTGTGAGACTGAAATGGAAACTCAAACCCAGGAAAGCTACTATTTCAGGCTCTCTACGTTGTCAGTAGGTGGCTCATCTTTTCAAGGTTTTCCATTCTTACATAACAAAAATTAAATATATGCCTGCCAAAGTATAAAAAAAAATCTTTATGTCATCAAAATATCGCAAACCAATAATGCAAAAGCAAATTTAATTCTCTTTTGAAAAGGTCAAAAAAAAAAAATCATGAAACTTATCTAACTGGCACATGTATGTTTCTGGACAAACATCCCTACACTAGCTCTCCCAGACATTCTCCATTAATTTTCAAGAAGAAGTTTTAGAACAAAATTTTCCCTGTGTAAAAGACGTTCATAAAAATCATTTTATGATCAATAAGTAAAAGCACATTATGTTATGGTTCCTTAGGCTGTGTCACAAAACCCTTTGATGCAAGGCATAAAAACTCATAAAGAGATGACAGTATGAAAGCACAGCAAGGAGCAAGTGATCAGAGGTTACAGGAACAGAACTAGATAGTCCTAATTGGGCTTGCAAATCTTACTTTTTTCCATGATTTATTAGAGAAGAAAGATCCATAAGACTAGGACTAAATCTGAGGGTATAAGAACACATGCAGAAGATTCACACTCTAGCCATTATGAAGGAAAACATTTCATCATTAAAATTGAAGCCAGAGCTTTGTCTCCTTTACAGAAGGTCTCAAACTATACTTACCTTCCTTGGCACTACCTGATTAATCAACCATTTGCTTAAGTGATTTGATTCTGTACTCATTCAAGGCAGATGAATCTTCCTTCAACTTCAAAGAGAACATGATGATACCTTTATGAACTGCGTTTCAATCTGGCTAACAGAGGGTTGCACTTAAAACATTTTCTAACAGAGACACTATAGAAAGCAGTTAGGTCCAAACTATGTTAAAAAATCACTTTAAAAAATTAAAAGAAAAGCTACAATATCCTAAAGTTAGGCAAACAGGTTTAAAACCAGCACAGATGGCCAAATATGCATTTTACCCCTTATCACAGACATTTATATTACATGTCAAAATACTGCAGAATACAGCGATAGTCGATGTTGGAACGCTCTGTCTGGGTCATGCAGATTCATCAGCAGCTGAAACAAAGTGTATTTTCTTCTAGAGTGGGTCACTGTTCTCCTCAATCATCTCACACTTTTGTTGTGTTTATTTTCAGAACAGAGTTTAATCTTAAAGATGCCATTTAACAAAGAATTTTTCCTGATACTAGCAACATATGGAAGCAGCTGTTTGCGGTTCCTGTTCACAAAATGAGTTACATCTTCCTTTAGACAAGACAGCTTTTTATTTTGCTGCTAAACCTGCAGTGGGATCAGTACAAAATGATAATAAACATGTCTAGAAAGGTCTCTAGCTCAAAGCAAGAGTTACTGTCCATGAACTCTACCACCCTTTGTTTCTTATTTCCTAGCACAGGACATTTGTCTGATTTGGAGGATAGCTATAATGTGCAAAACATGAGCTACATTTTGGCACTCATTTCTTAATTATTGTGATTATCGTCATTAAAAAAAAAACAAAAACCTTGTGGTTGAAAAATCTTAGAACTTTAGTGTCTGATATGTTACACATTGCCTTAGTACATAAGAGCAAAAAAAAAAACAGATAATGGTCTGTACAGTATGTCCAAAATACAGACTATATCTATACCATTAAATAGATCAAGGCTAGGGAGTGAACTTGATCACTGAACTATTATCATTCATTTTGCTTATTTATTAGGATCTCTTCTGGCACAGGTTAGGCCTCTGCCAACTACTACTTTTAAATAATAATGCCCAGGAATGACTGAAGGGAGAGCACATGTGGTAGGGAGCACTCCCAGCAGATAATGTGGGTGAGACTTCAACAGATTAAATTCTGCACTGTCCTCTAGTACTACCTGCACAGGACTTGCACCAAGGCATGCAACACTAGCCCACAATTTTCAGACTTGAAACCTTGATTCCTATAGGCAGAAAAAGAGCCCTCATCTTGCCGAACATACCAGAAAAAAGATCACTTACAGTAATAGTTAGATCTACTGGGAAACCACATGCTCAGAGGAGACACAGCACAACATGCTGTGTGAAGGGAAAAGAGAATGTCCCTGTCCATGACAAGTTTTTTTCAGTGTAAACACAGCTATAATACCTCAGATACTTGAAGAACTTTGGGGTATACGGAGAGAAGGATGTTGTGTCAAACAGTATGTAAAAGGAAAATGCCACGAATAACGCCAATGTCTATACCTTTACATACCATTTCATGAGCTCTAGCAGACCTGCCTGTGGATATGGTGCTGTCGCTTTACAAGGGCAAGTAGTTTGCAGTCCATGGGGAGGGAAGAAACAGCTGGCTAAACTGGGAGGGAGAATGAAGTACATTCTAGGGAGGCAAACAAGAAAAATTATGGATAAAGACACCTAGAGAAAGGTGCTCTAGGACAGTGACTAGGGAAAAGACAATGAAAGGAGTTGAAATATGCCATTCAGCAAGGAGTTTCAAGCGGTCAGAAAGGTGAGAGCTGAAAGTCCACCTAGACACCTACTCCAGTGCAGTATCCTAGGGATGCTTTCAGGATCATGGTGGTTAAGTGCAATGACTTACATATCACTGAAAAGCCAGCTATCCAGCAATGTCATGTCTAGCCATTTTGCAATACTTGGCTATGCACTAGGTAAAAGAAACATTTCTGTGGAGTTTGCAAGTTAAAATAGGCAAAGTTTAAGGCTGTGGCTCTGAATTATTGTGGAGAAGAAGTGGTGATACATTTTAAGGAAGTAGATTGTTAAAGAAGGTAAATGACAGAGGAGACTATCCAGATCAATCAAAAGTTTATTCAAACATATGTGAAAAGCATTTTTTAACCAAAATTTTACCCATTCTTAACTGTAATTTCATGAACATACAGTTAAAAATAAAATTGGATTAATACCATATTATGTCAGCTACCTCTTAGCTATAAACAAAGCTTTTCGTCTCATGCCTCTTATTTGTTGTTTATTGAGATGCTTTCCTAGTCCCTTTAACTTGGCTTTCTCCAATAGTTTAATCCATTTGATACAACAACCTAGAAATGAGAAACATTCACCTATCATTTCCTTTCTTGTTCTTGGCCAGCCCTCCCAGCTGGGAAATACTAGACATGCACTTGACTGAGCTTCTTACTGCTGCTCATAGTGAGTTTTAGGACAGCTCTCATTAAACAGGCAGACTATAAGAACATGACAATTTGCAGTAACAGGGGGCTGGGTTCTCTGACCCAGGAGGTCCCTTTGAGTCCCATCTCTAATTATTAACCTGTAACAAATAAGTATCTCCTTTCCTTTAGCTAACCTGTGTTGAAATTAACCTCAGTATTATAAATAACAAATAACTGTACTGGATGGTGAAAAAACACCAAAAAAAAAATTAGACACCTTGTCTTTATGCTTCCTGAACCAATGGCAAGAGCTCAGCCACAGGCTTTTGGCAGCTTAGCCCTAGCAGATCTTCTTGTGGTGGTTTCAGATGTTATCTTTTCTCACCTGTCCCACCATTTCTTTGCTGGAATTTAGCACTCTCAAAGCAGATTCAGCAGAAGGCAATATCTGCCTATCAGTTTTTGCAATACACAGTCTAGGTTTAGCTCATCTTCAGTGAGATCTTCCTTGCTAAGGTGCTGGGAAGGTCAGATGGTGGTAATGACATTTCCACATTTGCTGTTCTATAGGGAAAATTCCATACCTGAAAGTATACCAGAAACAGAAACATAAGTTAATGCCATCTGGGAAATAAATACACCCACTAGATCTCTGATTCCCTTTGTGCTTTAAGAGATAAGATTAAAACTTTAAATGCCTCATTTGCTTAACTTTATAAAAGCTTATGATAAAAATGGTAGTAATGGCTTGCTGCATATACAGTTGGGGTTTGAGGGGGGAGGGGGTTTAATAAATACTTGCAATTCTTTTTAACCTTGTACCCCCTTTTTCAAAAACAAAACCAGAAGACAAATTCAGACATGCAAATAAAGTAAATTACCCTAGCATAAATTAGGAAACCCATTAATTCATACATTGCTGAAGCCCAGGATCAGGTAAATCTTTGGCAGAGCAGACTATTTCATAGAAATCAGAGAATATAGGACATAAAAAGAATCCAAGTACTTTAGCCAGTTCATCCCTATGTTTTGAAAATACTGAATATAGGACATAAAAGGAACCCCAGTACTTTACCTAGTCCATCCCTGTGCTTTGAAAGTACTTGCATTTTCTCTAGCCTTTATTTATTTTATTAATGAATTCTTTAAAAACTCTTGAAAATTCCTCAATACCTTGTCTAAGTTCTTAGTTATCCTCAGTATAGTAAAAGGATTTTTATTTTTGTGGGACTTTTCCAATATTTAGCCTAAACCATCTTCATTTCAAATTAAAGCAATCATTTTTTTTGGGCTCTGTCACTGAACCGGAGTATAATTGATCACTGTCTACTTTACAACAACCTTCTACATACTTGAAGACTGTTATCATGTCCCTCTCAGGCTCTTCTGTTGTAGACTAAACAAACCCAATTCCTTCAATCTTTCCTCACAGGTCATGTTTTCTAAACCGCTTATCATTCCTGTTGCTCTTTTCTGGACACTCGCCCATTTGTCTGCAACTTTCTGAAAACATGGTGCCCGAAGCTGGGTTGTGTTCCCCAGCCGAGACTGCAAAATGGCAAGTAGGATAGAGCTCCTACCTCTGCCTGACCCACGGCATTCCTTTTAATTCACCACGGAATAATGTCACTGTTCAAAAAAGACATTATGTTCGTGAGTCATACTTGGTCTGCACTCCACTACCATCCTTGACTCCTGCTGTGCAGCTCTGCTGTCTGTCTGGCCAGTTCCTCTTTGCTCTGTGTTTATGTATTATTGTCCCTCCCTGGATGGAAGCTGTGCTTTACGCTAACATTTATTGAATCTCATTTCAGTGGTTTCAGATAATTCTTCCAAGTTTTCACAATAACTTTTATTATCAGTTATGACTTAGAAATCACCTACAATCTCCCTCATTCTTAGGACATTCAAGATTTTGTAATGACAGTCTATACAGTCATCCAAAACACTGGCTAGAACGGATTTACCAACTACCCATTTTAATAGTGAACTACTCACACCTGTTCCAAAACACTTTCAGACATTTTGTAGTGCTTTCATTTAGGTCATTCTCCTGTAATTTGCTTGTGAGAAAGATGTATGAGGATAGGTCAAAACGCAAGATTAATTGTATCTACTTCATCCTTTTATTCAGGAGAGTTACCTTGTCAAAGAAAGTAATTAGAACGACTTGACATTCTTTTCCCTGATAAATCCATATTGGCTTTTCCTTATCATCCCTAAGTAATTATAAATTGACTGCTTAGTAAATTGTTTCAGTATCTTTCCCAGTATTGATAGGAGGCCAGCTGGACTTAATTTTTCAAGTCTTCTTTCTCTCTCTGTTTAAAAGACAAGACACTGTATTTCTTTCTCCTCTGCTCCTCCAGGGCATCATTTATTTATTAGTATCCCCAAAAAGGCACTCAACAATGTGAGTAAAACAGTGTCTGCTTTTCTTGTTAAGTCACTTATTCCTCATTAGTGAGGAAAAAAAGGGACAGAGATATTTCATGGTGTTTTAAACTATGCTTTAAACCAGTAAGATGTAGGTATACCACTTTTATTCCTTTTATGAGCAATAATACTACATATAACAATGAAAAATATCTCCTTGAGATGTGAAAACAGATCTTCTCTCAGAACTGTGAGGAAAAGTATCTATAGGCAAAAATTTTCACAAGAAAACTATGATTCATTGATTTAAATCGCTCCTACAATTTGGTGATCACTTTCTTGACAGTTGGACCATGAGGTCTAAGCATCCAGTCTCCCCAGGCCTCACTAAAACTACCTTAATTAGTTGATTATTACTGTACCCATATTCTAGTTAATGAAGTGATACAACTGTTTTAGTTTCCACAATTAAAGTTTTTAGGGGACAAGGGGACAGTGGAAAGTCTCTGAACACTTCTGAAATGTCCTACATAAAAATCTGGTTCGATTTAATTAATCACATTTATTAATGTTTACTACTTACACTCTGAGTGCCAGAAGCCTTTATTAAAGACCTGAAGCTTATTGTTTTCTGTACTTCAAGTTTCTGTTGAATATCTCTTTTCTTTGCCCTCGAGTATCAGTGTAGCCTCTGAGTGAACCTAGTCTTGTTTTAATTTTGCCATTTTCTCCCTCAGTTACATTGGTAAAATGTCAAATTCTGTTTTTTCTGGCAAACTCAAGCCCTCTAAAAGGAGGGGAAGAGGAATGCTTCTGCCAGTCTCCTAAACTCTGCAAGAAGATAACTGGAAGGTGAATGAGACAATAAAAAATGTTCCTTCATTTACCTATTTATTCTCCACATGCAAAAGTTTAAATTCAACTAAGCAGAAGCATCAGCTCTGAGACCATCCCCTTGCTCTGTGAGCATGTAAAACTCTGGTCCAAGCCATTCAGCTGGGCAGGGATATGTGAGACCTGAGAAACATCAGCCTTTGTCAGTGATCCTATATATTGCCTTTCAGACAGAGTGGTCTATTTGCTGCCAATTGCATTGGGAAGAGAGAGAGTTCCCTTGCAGAATGCTTGCATGAAATAAAAGTTAACATAAAGAAATGTGGTCAAAATCTTATTAGCGTGATCAGCTAGAGGACAAGGATCTTTTTAGTCAAAAATGACCTTTTTCAATCCCTACTCTCTAAGAACCATGCTTTCAAAGTTCTTTTTTAGCATACCTCATGTATTATCCCTGCAATAGAAAGGCTACAGTTAAAAAGTTTCAGAGCTGTTGCTGAGACAGAACTGCATTTTGCTGCTGGTTCAGGACATTTTAGCACTTAGCACTTAGATGATGAACATCGTAAGCCCTATGAGAAATTTTGTTCCTGTCAAGAAATTAGGTTCATAAACACCTTTAAAGATATAGGCATCTATGTTCAAACACAGATAAAATATGCAGTCTAAACAGACAATGTGCAATAAGTGGACGTTTTTTCTGTTTAGATGGGACACTATTGCTGACTTTCTCCTGTTCAGCTTAAAGAATGCAGGACAATAACTTGAATCTGCTTCATCAGAGTAAAAACCAGATGCGACTGCAGTCATGGGTTTGGTACCATTTGCTTATATTTCCAATCATACGTCTCAAAACTCAGGCATCGAGTAAGCCTTTTGTCTTTTGAGCCAAAAGCAAAAAGGAAAATTTTAAAGATAGATTAGGTACCACTATGTTTGACTAAATTTAAAAGCTTCTGTGAAGGCTGTCTACTGTCAACTCTTTATTTGTGACTCTGAAAGACTATAAGATTTGTGTGCTAACAGTGTTAAATTATTGAATGCATATTCAACTTCCAAAGTTTTTGTCCTCCAGCAATGTCTACAGCCTGAGGGTTTCACCTAAATTCATCTCCTGTTAAAACATGCAAGTCTAGACACCAAAGGAGCATGCTATACTGTTGGTAAAGCTCATTTGTCCTATGTTTTCAGCATAAATTCAAAGGGAGGAGGAGCCCAAATTTACCATACTATATAATCAACTTAGTATTTGATTTGGTGATATTTAAAGCTAATTCACCTAATGATCTTACAAGTTCAGTGTTCTATATCACAGCATAAATTACAGTGCAATAATTCACAGTCAGAAAACCCACTCTTCCTTGATCTTTTGGCACAGTGCCTCAAACCTCACTACCTTTGCAATATTGAATAGTAATTGGCATGTTGCTGTGTCTTGCTATTTATTGTTAGTATTCTTTACTACAATTGGAATTGTAAGTGTTCCAAGTTGAAGAATTTTGATAACCCAAATTGGTATAGTCACTGTAAAATCCTATTCACTTAGGAAACTCCTAATTTCTAAATAGCTCCCTTCTACACACACAAATAGAATGTAGATTCAGGCTAGAATCTGGAAAAAGCAAATTGTCTTTCAGTTATTGAGTCATAATCTATACCTTCTCATAAGCTTTAAAAGATCTGCTGGGACTTCTGGAGGTAAAATAATGAAGGATGGATTTTAAGAAACTGTGCTGGGAGAAAAATCTAAGTAGATTTTTACCATTATCTAGGTGGAAAAAAAAATAAAAAAAACAAAAAACAATGCATCTCAGCAAAGGCAGCCCTTTTGAGCACACAGGAATAATAATTTCAAATTACTCTATCAAATCCTTTTACTGGTTTTTTACAAGATCAGTTTGTCAAAATACTAACGTATATATGTTTTTTTATAATTTTTCACTGCTCTAGGTATTTTAAATCATATCTTAATAGAACCCAAAACTTTTGTCCTTATACAGACATGTAGAAAGGAACAATCAACTATAGTTAGCCTTGAGCATAATGCTGAAGTGTACTTAAAGTTAAAATTCTGGTGTCAAGTACTTAAATTCAGTACCTCAGCACAAACTGGACTGATACCATGCCCACTATACACTGCAACACTCAGAACCACTGCAAAAGTAGTCATCTTGTTCCAATATCCAATGGCTAGGCATCAGATTATTAAGTAATAATATGTGCAACCTACATAGAGAAATTTCTAAAGAAATAATCTAGAGTGGATTAGTTTAAACTGAGATATCATTAAAAAAAAATCATTCTATTTAATATTTGTAATATTTTCCAAGGTGTAACAGACTGCAACCACTTTCAATTTAATTAACATTTGTCACAAGTAGAATTTTTGATTCCAATGATTACTAGTGCTATAAATTCTCAGAAATCAAAGCATCAAAAATCATGAGATACTCGGAGGTAATAGGTCACTATGGTTGTACAAGTGATGATCAGCGATAAGTACCAGACATCTGAGTCTCAGGCCATCCAGTGGAGCACAGAAAGTCCAAGGTAGTGCTTTTCTTAGCAGCCTTCTGGAACAAAAAAGAGATGTTAGTGGGAGCTGAGAGCATCTTCTCTCAAATTAGTGATTTCCTGGTGTCATATGTCTGGGACAAAAGGCAGATTCAGATCATAATTTCTCCCTTCCAGCTCTCAAGACAGCAACAGAGCTGGGTAGTGAGTGGCTGGTGCCCACAGACTCTTTCTGCTAGTTTCTTGCCTCCTCTTCTCCCACTCAGCCCTGCAACATCAGAGGCAATATGTGGCACATTTCAGTTCTGGGGTTTTCTGATCTCTCTCAGATGTGCAACAAGACACACCATGTCTGCCTGCTGCTCATGCACTGTTCTTCATAAGACTTGACTAGAAGAAAAGTCTATTATTTCATTTTGACACTCATGTCTTAGGTCACCAGGAAATTGTGACATGCTTCAAAGTTTGACAAAACAAAGAGTAAATTTGTTACATAAATTAATGCTGGAACATCTCCCTTCGGTAAAGATGTCTCACTTTCATTTCAACCCAGTGCAAATAGACCTTCTTTCTGATAACCCTTTGTTGGCAGTAGGAATGCAAGACTCATTAGAGTCACAAGGGACACAATTCTGCCCTTATAGTCCAAGGTGTTCCCTACACAGAGTGCTGATCCTACTTCCCATTGCCCTTACTCTGAAGGCCATGAAATAACTCCGTTGTCCTCCAACAACTTAAAACTAGTTAAAAAGATGAAAAACAATTTCTCAAATGTTTCGTGCTGCCCAGGGTGCCTTCAAGAGAACTGAATTTGGTAGAGAAAGCTCTTAGGAGCCAACAGACCATACCCACAGTGCGAAGGAAAGCAAAAAGAAAACCAGGAGATTACTCCCACAGCTTTTCCTTAATTTTGTCCATAACAACAATAAAAAGCAAAACCCTTCCTGCCTTTATTTTAGCAGTCAGTTTAAGTAGCCCAATAATCAATTGCCTTTCAAGGAACCTTTTAACATTGCTTGTTTATGGGGTTTTTTCTACCTCTGTCTTCAATAGCATTCACACAGTTCTCTCTAATGCATTCATTTTAATGGGCTTCTCTTTGGTCCCTCTACTGATATGTTAATAATGCTGCAAATGAAAACCAGACTTTAAACTTTTCTGTACCAGAATTAGAAACTTTGTCACATTTTACTTTCTATTGTTTTGTTATCCATGTGATAATTTTCTCATACAAGCTAATAAGAATCAACCTTTGCCAAAAAGGCTTATGAACTGGTGAACCAAATGTTTTAACAGAAGTTCACTTATAACTCAGCCTTTTCCTTGCTTACAGGCAGACCAGTTCTCTTTTGTGAGAACTCAGAAGAAAGGTCCTTGCAATTGGTTTGTCCTTCAGATTTCCCTTCAGTGGAAAGCGTTCATTTGGTGGCCATGGTCAAGTTAAAGGTTACAGAGACCTGACCACAGGGGTTTCTTGAGATCCAAGAGAAAAAAACTCAAAACATTTGCATATGTGTCTGAAGACTAGTTCTGCCCTGAAAATCATCCACTTAAGCACAGTCTTTCTCTCTCCCACAGTCCTGCTGATGATGCCCAGTGCTCTGGGGAAAAGTACCTACTGCATTCACTTTCACCAGGTACTCTTTTTTTCTGCTCTTCTTCAACTACACAAGGTGTTTGTCTCTTCTCAATTGCTCATCCAAAGATCTTTTCTAAGAAACATTTCAGGAGTACATGCTGTTTCATGATTTTTGCTCTCCAGCAGCAAGAACAATATATCTATATGCACACACACATATGTGTATGCATGTATACAAATGCACATATATCTATGTAGACTTCAAAACTAGGCTATCCTATCCAATAAACAAAAGGATATAACAGTTTTTCCTATCATAATAGGAATGAGATTGATAGTTCCTCAGAGCAGGCAACAAATAAAATCTTTGCTGGGGGCCCCTTGACACATCTACATTATCATCATGTTCTTGAACTTTGACCAAAGAATGAAGAGATTCATAGCTGAGACTGGTGCTGAAAATCCTATGAAAAATTGCAACGCTATGTTCTTTGCAAATATAATGTTTAAAATCATAGAATCAATGAACTGGGGAGAAATCATAGCAGCCAAAAATCTACTTAATTAAGAAAAATATCATTGCTTAGCAGTAGTCCTAGAAACACTTCCGTCTTTCAAGAAAAAATATCACTCAAAAAAAATATTTGGGCTCTTTAAAATATTTCTTATATAATCCTGTAAAACAGTTATAATGTTAATAAAAACATTCTCCTAATTGTGCATGGGTCTGTCATCAACATCAACACTAACAATATTCCCAAAACTGACAAAGCTGAGAACCTGAATTCATTAATAATCTCTTAAGTCACTGGTTTAGACCCCATCTCCATAGGATCTCATTATTCATGGTAACGTACATGTAGAAAATCAATTTTGTACTTGAAAAACAGAGTATTCAGAAGGGCATGTGGTCATGAGCAATCAAAGAGCTAAAAATTCTAGATGTTTCTGTAGGAAAAGAAAAAAATAGCAATTTCTGCAGGATTCCATTTCAGAGAAAAAAAATCACAGAAGGATCAAAGTTTTATCAGAAATCTAGACATTCAGATTTTCAGTCATTAATTCCATTTCCTAAATGGTGATTAGTATATAATTTCAAACTAACTGGTTTAAAAATGGGATATCCAGTGCTACCAGTGAAAACTCCAAAATAACAACAAATAATAATGTAACAAGGAATATATCCTAATGTTTTCAGCACTGTATAGTTGGTCATGTGCCCAAAATGGGTATTTTTTCTCTTCTAAAGTGTCACATTCAGTGTACACATTTCAGGCAACACATGCAAACACTTTTGGGAAACAATTAAGGTTTTGTGTTCTTTACTGAACCTAATAATAGCATTTCAGGTAAAAAGTTCATACTTTACAGTGCCTGAGTGTGGTGTACAGTGAGTTTCAGTGAGTAACTTTCTAAAGAATTTTTAGATTTTCCTAGTTTTTGTTGCCCTTTCCAGTAGGAAGAAAACTGCACATTGGGAGACTGGATAGGTCGCATGTTTCTTAGAAAAGGGAGGAAAGGTTCTTGATGCATAAAACAAAGAGAGTTTCCCCAAATGTGTAATTGTGATCACAACATTTAAACCCTAGGGAATAAGAAGACAAATTCCCTCAGGCTATGAATAAGCACAGATGACATACAGAGCAGTGTGAAAGCAAGGAGTGATGTCTGATGCAGACTGAGGAAGGGACATAAAAATTAGTAAAGCAGCATAAGCACTAATGAAAAAGACGAAAACGGCTACAAGAATCTTTGAAGGTAGGACAGAAGAGATTCAAGAAGTGTAGCATTGCAAGAAAGGCGAGTAACTATGTCAGCAAAAACCTGCTCTGAATGACAGCAAGAATCCAGAAAATGCAGAAAACCTCTGGATCCACAAAGGGGCAAATTTTAATAGCAGGATGGTAGGGAAATTTGATATTTTTATATATCTACACAAGAAGAAACAATATTTGAAAAAAAAAGATGTAAGTGTATATGAAGGAGGCAAGAGAGTAGACAGAAAAGGTAAATATTTAAATAAACCATTTATCACTATGAGTAAGTAGAAGTTTTGCTAGAAGTGATAGCAAGAGATAAAATGTCAGTTATGTTACTGGTTTCTGGCATATTCAGCCACACCAAAGTGAATACAGAATAAAACCAAAAAATGAAAAAAGATCAGACTATGCTATGCCTCTCTCCAAACCTCAGATGGAGATAAAAGTGCAGCATTATTTTTTTTTCAACAGCAATAATGTAGTATTAACCTAAACTACTAGATTCTTGTGCCTTGGCACATATATAAAATGCAGACTTCTGTCTGTAAGTAGTCAACGAGCTAAGAGATAGAAAATACGCATTTCTGCAGGCATGCAAGCTCACTGTCCTGTGGCATCCAGCCTGGACTATAGCTGGAGGGAGGGAGAATAACACACTCCAACTAGTCTACTAGTCTGCTCCAGGATGGTAATTCATGCAATTGCAATTCAAGCTAAGGTGGAAAAATAGAAACCAAATACTATACATTGTTGGTTTGTTTGGTTTTGTTTTATGCTTTTTGGGGGTTTTTTTGGTGTGTTTTTTTTTTTTTTTTTAAGAAGAAGGTATAATAAAACATGGGGTTTTCCTTAAACTGAAACTGAAGTTCATTCTGTACTTATGTGCTATGCAAAATAGTAACAATTGATTTTCTTTGGTAAATCTTAAGATACTTTTGTTTTCTCTAAAAGGAAGTGTTGTCACATCAAGTTGCAACAAAGACGAGCAAATGCAGAAAGAGTTAATTGGGAAGTGCCTTCTGTACCCATAGATACTGCCTGCTCTGACAGAAAAGGCTTTGCAATGAAAGAAGCCAGAGAAACCTACTGGAACAGGAAGAGGCTGGTAGCAATTAATGGGGAAGTTTGTTTCTGCTCTGCAGAAAGGCAATTGTCTAGTTAATCCCTTTCCTGCGGGGACTAACAATGACCTGCGCCCAGCAACACAAGGCTGTTGTGTGACACTTTGCCTTCTGTGGGTTGAGAGCCAGCCAAATACCTTGCACAGCTCAGCTCACAACCATACTATTTTAAGACTTCTTCCTCCATAGAATTCCTTTGGTCCTGCTCATTAGATGCCCACTTAAAATATATTTAGGACAAAGGAAGTTCCATGTTTGCTACTGTATACTATGTTTTTTTTCTTCTGCTTCTAGAGAAAATACACTGTTCTCACTGCTACGGATCAGGGCTTAATTTCTAATTAAATATTAAATAAGCAGCAGGTACTAGAGATGCTATGTTTTGTTACATGAGGATGAATGCTAACTACAAACCACAGAGGAGGCTGAAAACTCACATTTGATTTTGTAGTTCAGCAAGTGTTTGGACTTCTTTCAACAGTTTTCTGCATATCAGAGTTAGTCATTCATGCCACCGAGTTTAAATTATATGAATTAAAAACTTTTTGGCAATCTTCCATTTTGTGAAACTCTGTGGCAGGGCGTCGTTTAAGAAGCTTATTGTCGGACCAGTGCCATGATATGTAGACATGCCTGACAGCTGAATTCAGGCTTTTTCATGTTGTGGCTTATATTTTAATTACTTTGAAGAGTACTGTACTAAAAAGGAAATGCCAGATAGACTGTATCATGGAAGCCAGGGGAATATTGCAAATCGTCAGAACCTTCTGAGGTGAAACAACAATTAATGCAGTGAATGTCGGGTGGAGGAAATATTTAGGGATTATAACAAATTCGGTAATAAAAAAAGTGTAAACAGCCCCTACTGCATGATATTAAACGATATTGTTTTATCAGAAGGTCAAAGGCAAAACTTCTATCTTAATTTCCATAATATATGTGATAGGCAAATTATTAGCAATTTCTTCAATGACCAAAACTTAAAAATTCACTCTAAGAGATGCAAATGATAACATATCAGGAGTACAACACAACCAGTCTGTCTGGTTAAAAATTGACACTTTTTTTTACTTACCAAAACACTACTCTAGTGTTTTTAATAAACAGCGAGGAAAAATTTGACCAGCTCTGTGTAGGGAAAAGAATTGAGGAAGAATGAAGAGTTGACTGGAAACATTGTACAAAGATAGATGATACACACAAGAAGACACTTGTGTTCAGAAAGCTGAATGCACAGAAAAATAATAGTGATATCCTTTCCTTTCCACTCAGCTAATACCTACACAAATGAACCATGCCTAGTCCTCTAGCAGATGCTTTACTTTGAACTGTATGAGAAGAACATTCTATTATTTTCACCATTTATATCACCCAACATTGTGCAAAATGCAGTTCAATGTGAGCTTTACAAGTTATAAGCCATTCACTGCCCTTGATCTGGATGAGGAACTCCCATTGATTTAAGGGAGAAATGTGAGTACAAAGAAGTCCTCAAAAATAAACTGCAGACCAATCCTGCAGCAGCAGGAAATAGAATAGATGAATGAATATGTCTGTTCCATCTCTAATTTCTATGATTAAAATATGTGATCAAAGGCAACACAAGGCTCTAAGTATTACCACATTCAAAGAAGGAACCATGTCCAAAGACTAACACATTTCAGTAAGTGAGAGACAAATGCCTTAAAAATTCCTCCAGTCAGCGGCTGCAGTTTCTTTGAATTTTGCCAGGTTATTCTTCTATGTAGAGGAAATCAAAGCTTGTTGTATAGACCATATAATACTAGACAGAGACTAAATCAGGTCTCCCTCCACCGATGCTATTTTTAGAAAAGGGGAATGTAATTTGTATCTCTCTGAAAAGAATTCTACTAAAGTTAAATCCAGACAAAGGTACTAACTGTTTTAATTATCACTTGTGAAAAAATCTGATATAATGAGAGTTCAAAGTAAAATAAAGGGTCTTACAGGGCAGAAAGAGATATGCTATTGACATAAGAAACACATACGATTAGATCCTGATCCTTCAGTGAGAACTGTGTGAAGCAATGAGCTATGTGGGAGTGACTGTCTACCTGCATCTTCTCTAGCAACTTTTCAACAGTCCAGAGGATCAAGGCCTGGCTTGAGTTCTGAGGCAACACCAAGACATAGTACAGCCTTCAGCACACTCCTCCGCCTAGATTTCAGAAAGCAAAGAGTAATTCAGGCCACCTACCAGGGCTTCAAGATCCTCAATCTTGCACAATCCTTTAAGTCAAGATTCAGGCTACTTTTCAGAGGAATATAATTTTGTTGGTGCCCCATTTATCCCACTTCTGCATAGGGACTCAGCAGTTGTCTTCCTGCAAGACTATCATGGTCTGGAAGTCAGATTCTAAAATGGATATTTAAGTCCATTTAGGCATGCTCATAGATCCTAATACATCTTAGAATTCTGCAGTTTTAAGTCTCTGTGGAATTTGCAGGTAGCTTGTGTTGCTGGTAGTTCCTCATACTGCCACAGTCTATCACTTGGAGTGTTCACAGAAAGGGAAAGGATCAGAGAAAAGACATGATGGTGTTGTTTGGATGTTTTCCTTCTACTTTCAGATGTCACTGTGAAGTTTATCTTCCAAGGAGCCCACCAAATATTTGCTCTTTCTTGTCTCAGGATTCTAGAGGACTTCTTAAATCTGCAGGTTTCTCTCAGTGCACGCAGCAATATAGAATTACTGACATGAAAATCCCACTCATGCTGAAATAAGAATAAATTCCTGTGAGGATGTGCATTTTTTTCATATCTGGAATTTTTGTCTGTGTTTCCAAGAGTGCATGTTCTCTTTTACCTTCCTAAGTCTTTCGCTTACACTTTGTAGCTTATTGACACTTGGCACACAATCCTTTTCCAAGAAAAAGGGAAAGAAAGCATATGCAGTAATGCCATTGACAAAAAATTCATGTCTGCTAATGACATAAATATGCTATCAACTGTTGAAGCGAGGTCCAGAAGAGTAAGCACACGAGGATGAAATTTCTGCTTTTGGGATCATTCTACTGTGACTTGTTTATTAAGATATACAAATAATTAAAAAAAAAATAGGAAGAAGAAAGAATCTGTTCTACCAACAATCTAGGAGGTAGGGTCTTTGTTTTGCTCTTGTTTTGGGGGTCCAGTTTACTATCAATACAGTGTCCGTGGTACAGTTAATGCAAATTTTGTACAAAAATCCTTCCTCCTCGTAAAATGTTTGGGTTGACTACCCAACCAGCTGGCATAAATTGTGCAAAAGCCGTACTCAAACTGAATGAATGACAGGATAACCCTGTTTCACTTCTCCCTCCCTCTCATCCCCTCTTTCTATCCCTACACACTTTTAAGCAAATCACTGAGTTGTCTCCACTGGCTTTCCTACTGCCATGGTTTTATTATGCTTACAACCATTTTGTGTTCTAATGCTTGATTAGACATAGAGACTCAGATTAAATATATTGATAACGATCACTCTTGAAGGAATAACTAGGCACAAAGCAAATTGTTTTTTCATGCACATTTTAATAGCTGCTTCATTTTATATGGCACATTCTTGGCTCCTGAAAGCAGTCAGAAAGGAGCTCATACTCTGAGGAGGGAGCACATACTGTAGCGTCATGCAGCACACTTGAGCAAATGAACAAGTTCTAACAATAGCACGGCAGAGCAAGGGCTGTTAAAAACGGCTTCTAATTTTACTCAACTGGAACAATACTGTTCAGATCTTTATTTTTATCCTTCTTTACTCTGGGGACAAGGTGCTAACTTATTTGAAGGGTATGGCCTTTCAAGATCACACCGCAAAACAACCATAAGACAATTACTCTTTCTGTTCGCCTCTCTTTACCATGAGTTACTCAAATCTTCAATTAACTAAGCAGAAAAGTGGCAATCATGTCACTGGGAGACACTGGAGACTTGCACTCAATAATCCCCATGAAGCAGACAGAAAACTTTTGTCAACTAAATCCTTTTACATGTAATTTTCCAAACAGATTATTTCAGGTTCTTCAGGATGCTCTTTCTGGATATATTTTATCTCTCACTTCAGTGATTTTTACAATCTTCATAGTTTCAGTTTCCCAAATAAAAATATCATGTTCAGTAGGCATCTTTTCCTTTTAGGAGTTTAAATAAAATTTGACTTTTGTCTATCCTAATAGATATTGACTGACTCATTTAAAACATATTGTGCAAACTTGGCATAAGCATTTTGACCTATTTTTCAAACAGAGAAAGTAATCGGAAATTCTAGAAATATAAGAATAGACTTTGTATACGATATGACAATTTACAAAACCAAGAATTATCCTGCAGGAGAATATTTTGCTAACCTGTAATGTCAGTTCTAGGGAAGACTTGTGATTGTAAAGCATTGATGATAAACATAATGGTAAAAAGTAAAGAACCACTGTATTTTAACTATGGAAAGAATTGTGAAAAGGAAAATGAAAATACCTTTTTATGATTTATTACTTTTTTATGATTGTCAACTGACACGTCTAAGATGTCAATTTTTTGTCCTTAGATCACATGACAAGTAGTCCCTTTTTCCTCATGAACTTTTCTAACTGAAAAAACATTCAGAAAATAAATATTATAAAACCAAACCATGTAAATTAAATGGGAAAAAAAGTCTATTTTTATTCCATCTCCAGCCATTTCCATATGAGTACCCTGACGTCAATTTAGTGCTTTTAGCTTTACCAATATCCATCAACATAAGATAGTACTGGGGAAAAGGTGTATTTTCAAGAATAATGAAAAAGCATCAGTTTTGGTGAAATACCATCAAACTTGGGTTGAAGTTCAGATGATGATCCATTCATGAAGAAAATTATCTTGTATTTTAACCACCATTTTCTTGACTGTCCAAGCTGTTGTCTCATGTGTAAGCTTCTCCCTTAGTTTCCATTTTACCTGTCTTTGCATGGGAAATTTCGTGTGGTCTCTCATAGCTCCAGGGTCTTCCAGGTGTTCCTTCTGATTTATCATGTTTTGCAACAAGAACAATTTGTTTATTAGTCTCATATTCCCCATTGCACAAATAACCTAATTTGGTGAATCAGTGAAATCAGACTAGAAAATAATTAAATAGAGCCATCACACAGTATTTTGTGTCCTTCAGGTCATGTAATTCTCACTCTTAGTAACTGCTGCCAATTTCCTAGAGGGAAACTGGATACATGCAGTATGACAAAGTAGACACCCTTTTTCACAGATCTCAATCTGATATCAAATAAGGATATAAATTCCTTCCATTGTGCAGCTTCTATGCTGACAAACCAGCTGCCTGTTATTGGTTCTGCAATCCTTTTTCAGTCTCTCCTGTCCTCTCTCCCCACTGAAACTATGTGGCTAAAAGGGCATCTCTGATCAGAGAACCATTTCTTTCCCTCTTATCATTACCTTCGCTTTCTGCCTTGCCCATGTGATCCAAGTTGATTGAAAGAAATTACACCAAAAAAGATGCTCTCCTCTGGAGACCTTTTTTTTTAATATTTGTAACTCTAGTCAAATGACCAGCCATGAAAAAAAGAAGTATGTAGAAAGATTAATGTAATTGAAAGAGGAATGCTTTGGAGGATCTAGGAAAAGAAGTCTCAGTGCAAACGTCCAGGTTTTATATACCTTTTCTATGCCTGCTAAATCATCTACAAATGTGTGGATGGGCCTGGTCAAATGAAGGATGTCAGTATACAAAATAAAAAGTACTATATTTTTTCTCACAACAAGCTTGCAGTCTCCTTTGACCTAAATGTGCCACAGTTCTGCTCTAAGCCTTTCTGTGTCAGTCATTGTCAGGCTCATTCAATAAGCTTAAGGTCATGAGACTTCACAGATCAGGCCTAAAATGGAAAGTCAAAACTAACCTCATTCTTGTCTGTTCTAACAGAAAACCTGAAAATTAAATGGGCATGGAAACTGAATTTCCTCTCATCTCTAGAAGTTTACTGTAATCAGACCAGATGTACCTGTGCTGCAGCTAATCATGCTCTTTTTGTTGCATGGTTGGAGGCTTCAATCAGGTCTTTCACTCCAACACATTTCAGAAATAGTAAACTATGAGAGTAAAAATGCCTTCTATAAAGTGTCAGGAAAATTGGAAGTAATCTTGCACTATACTTTGATGTGATATATAACCATTACACTGTAGGGAAGCTGCAGTAGATAGACACTGAAGTCCATCTTTTGCAGACAAAAGCTGTGAGACTGACTAGAAATGATAACAGATTGGCTGAAACTCTAATGAAGGATTGAGAAGAGGAACCCAGCAGACATGTAATATCCACTGAATGGCATCTACAGCTACTTGCTGTAATGATTTTCCAACCATAACAAGTCAAAGTTCAGAAGAGGAAAAACATTTATAACCAGCATCCAGAATGATGGAAAGTTCATACTTGTCTGTCTCCGTTTTCCTGAGCCAATGTCTTCCCTATGCTTCTGCTTTCTCAATTAAGATGACTGCCATGAGATGGGAGTATTTCATGTATTGGTGATGTAAAGCAGTAGGACGGCAATTGGCAGAGATGTGAACAGATTAAATGGTTGCTAGTTTAGACCTAGTTTTGAGATATGATTCTAATTCTTCTTACACTGTTAGCACAATGGATAATGGGTGAGTATGTTGTTTAAATCGTGCTGGCATTTAGTTTCTATAACTAAAAATTTATGCTCAGAGTTAATTCATAAAATCCTGGACCTATTGACTTTTGAACTTCTCCTGAGATGCATTTCCCTAAGAGCTTTAAAAAGTATAATGAAAGAAGAGCCAGATAAGCTTAAAAGTCTGATTTTTTTTTTTTCACTACTGTTTTCCCATTATGGCTGTTTTTCTTAACCCAGTAATTTTAAAAAATAGGCCAAGGTTTAATCTTTATATTACAATTTGTTTATGAAAAGATGATGTCTTATGACTGACATTTGTTCCACAGGAAACAACAAAATTTCATAGACTAGAATTTCAAAATGAGAAAACCCATGGCTCCTGCTCCTTTTTCATAAGTGAATACCCTCTGTAAAATCCTGGTTTCCCTTAGTATAATTTTAGTTTTCCCACCCAGTCAGATTACTTTACATAGCCCAGTATGACATTACTTCTTACAAGAAAATGTAGGTTTGAAAAATGAGACATTGTCATTACAAATTCATCCAGGACAATGTTCCAGGGAGCATCTGCAAATTTGATGCAGGGCAAAATGGTCATTTCCTCTCATAAACATAGAAGAAATGGAAATATCCTAAATCTGTTCTGTGAACATTCACTCCTTTTCACTGATGTTTTTTTCTAAGTAGTAAAATTACACCTCACTCTGCTAATATCAGGATGTATTGTTGCATCTGTCAATGGCATTATAAGGCAATGTGAATATCCAGAACAGAAAAGAGTGTGCAACTTGATAGCAGCAGCACAATAGAAAACTGGGAAATCTCTCTCAATCCAAAAACTCTATTAGTGAAATCCCATTTGTTGCCTCCAGTAGTTTTCTTGTCTTATCTCCTCTCTGCTTTACCTGCAGTAGTTAATCCAACAAATGCGATAAAACAATATTGGTCACATAATCAGTCTAAGAAGAGAACCAGACCTTAGTCTCCAAAAGTAGGTCAAGGACTCTGTTTGTCAATACAGGAAAATGTTGGAGCTGGCAGGCCATAAGCAGCAAATGGGCACAACTAGCCAGTGATACCAGCCAGTGGCACACAGCCATTCCCTAGAAGAAAGGTACTTTCAGAGACTGGGCCCCAGAAGAGGAAATTAGCAGTCATATCTCTGGGCACTCAAAATAAATCTTCTTCATTAGATTGCACTTATATGCACTTGAATTTTTGCTGGAGTTAATTTTCCATTACCTTATTTTCCTTGCAGACTGAAGAAGAAAATACAAATTGAGTATTTTGGCACTCTAAAAGAAAAAGTAGTGAATATGCAGCCTAGAGGGGCTGTAGGTTTAAGAAAAACAAAATAATGGAAGCTTGACTCAAATAAGCAAATAAATGAATTTACAAGGGATAAGTTAATTTCTGTCTTGGACTGCCTGCAATTATGAATGATTATTAATTAGTCTGTCTGGCTTTTGGAAGGGAAGAGTACAGGAATGCCTAGAGTAGTGCAACTCAAACAGAATTATCTGTCAAAATTGGAAAAAAAAAATAACACCACCAAAAAACGGGGTTTTTTTGGTGTGTTTTAAACGAAAAAAACAAACAAACAAAAAAACAACAACAAAAAAAAAAAACCCAAAAGGAAGTTCAAGCAGAATGCCAAAAGATATGGAACTTCCAATTCTACTGGTGGGTTTAACATCATCTGAACTGAGTAATCCTTATATGCATAGTGGTCCTATTGACTGCTCAGGAACCACTAACATGAGTAAGGGGATGCTCTGTCCTGCTGAGATAAAAAACAGGTGGTCAAAGTCCAATCCAGCAGCAGATGAAAGCATGTGAGTACACTTATTGACTTCAAAGGCACAGCCCACATGTTTAATGTTAAGGATGTGCTAAAGTCTTTGACTAAACTGGAGCTCATGAGATTTCAGAGATCTTCACTCCCAATGACTTTGAGGCCAGCTGAAGTAACACGTTAAGTTTGTATTTCTCCAAAGGATAGTATCAAGATTGTCTTCTGCGATTTTGGTTAAAAAAAAAAAAGTGTTTTCTTTTAGAAAGACAATCAATGAGTCTTAGGAGAGAACTTCCTCACAAACAGATTTTAAAAAAATTTAGGAAAAAAATCCCAAACATCAAAAAAAATTTATTTCTTTGATGCCAATATGTTACAGATAGGTTCACTAATGCCTATGTCTCATATGCTAAATGCTTAGAGATGTTGGATTCAGAAATGAAACAAAAAGTTATTGCAGACATGGCTTTTTAATCTTTTTGCTCAGATATTTTTAAGTAGCTCACAACTTGCGTAGGTTCCATACACACAACACTGTGCACTCTATTTGAGTGCACAACCACTTATGTACGTGCAAGCCACACATTTGCACAAACCAGAAGATAGCTCCTCAAGTGGTCATTTTTACATATAAATATCCCAATTACAAACCAGCCTTGGCAGGAATACCTACAGCTGTAGACAGCTGAAGTTAGCATATTTGAATGCAAACCTTATTATTCCCTTTTTGAAAATACAGGAATGTAGGATGAAGAGGAAAATACTGGAGCTGAGAATCCACATCCTGCAGACTTATACAATTAAGCCCCTTCCTGAGTTGATTTAGGTTCTTACTGGAATACACTGGGATTCTTTTATTACCCTGCTATTCCTTCTTGATAAGAAACTCATTCTGTTTTTCCAGTCTGGATGTATTTGTGTTCAGTTTTTGAACAGTTACTCTTGTGACAGTATTGCTCTGCTCTTTAACCAGCTCTTCTGACTTCCTGAGGCTTCCTTCTTTCATGTGTATGCATATTGAGAAAAAATTCATTTCTCTCCCTCCTCAGTCTTTTTCTCTTTATAAACTAATTGGATTCATATTTCTTCATCTGTGCAGACACAGCCCTTAGACAGGTGTGGTGCTTAGACTGCATCACCCAAGGAACAATTCAAGCTGGCAGAGTGATTTAGTGACACACCTGTGAGTCAACATTTCTGCCCAGTATTCCCTGTGCCAAAAGTTGGTAGTCATCTGTCTTATGCTCTTTCCAGCAATCATTGGCTCCTGGCTGTTTAAAGTACTACATTATAACTAGTGGAAAAATAGCCCCTTAAGACAAAGACTTCATTTAAAAACAGAATACAGCTTTTAGCAACTGAACTACAATTTATTCTAACAATGCAATTCCTGCTCTTCAGTATGAACAGAGCACTTCACAGTGTTTGCCTGGGATGTCATTAGATAGTAGTCTCCTGCCGCTGCCAGAACTTTGTACTATGCATGCTGTTCTACGTATGTCTTTCATGTCTGATCATTGAGTTTGTTTCCTGGCTCAGCTCTGGAAGATCTACATTTTTATTTAAGCTTTCATGACTACCCTAAATCCGACAGTATGACTACTTGGCCCCCTCCACTCAGGATCATGTGTTACACACCAAAGTCACTCACTACTCACCAAACAGCAAGAAGTAACATCCTGTGGTCTTTTATTGTGAAGCGATGAATGCTGGAGTATGAGTCATTTCACTGTTCCTAGCACATTTGTTTCAGCTGCCTGAAGTGTCTCACAAGGGATGGAAAGGTACTGTAGCATACTCAGGGATTTTTCTTCAGCTCCAAGGTCCCAGATGCTTTATACTCACAATAAGTTATACCACGTATTTACAAATACAGCCCTTAAAATGCTCATAAGCCTTACCCTTTCCTTCATGATCAATGTAGTTTCAACTGCACTGGACAGGTGTTTTGATGTATTCCGTATCAGCTTATTCATACCACTTTCTAAGGGATTGTTCAAGTTCCAACCTAAGGTGAAGTATTTGGATTTCTGCATTCCAAAATTTCGGTCATTTCATCCTTTCCAGTAGCAACGTACCTCTTTGTCTGTGTATCAGAGGTCTGGTGAAAATTGCTGCGGCCTGCTTCCTTTAGTTAAAGTTTGCCTTTTAAAACTCCTCATGAGGTATATCCACAGGACATCTTACTTTCCTCTTCAGTTCTAAAAGGTGCCTAAATTCATCTTGTGCCCACATCCACAAAGACCTCTGTTTCTACAGTGCTAGAGATAAGCATTTGAAAGTCCAACTCTATAGGACTGCTGGCCAGTCTTCAATATCAGAGTCTAAGTCTTCCCTCCTTTTAGTGCCAGGTGCACTTAAAAATTAAGATACAAGTCCTGAACAAGGGCATCACCATGCTTTGTTCATGTGCGAGTCAGTCAAACATCTGCTTTTCACTTACACCTGCCCAGTCCTCCTTACCCCCAGTTTGGGTTGGCACAGAAAAAAACACAAACAGCATCATATTAGCTGAAACAATCTTGTTGACTCTTTTTTTTAATTCCCTAAAGACTTATTATTCTTATAGACATGATATACATTCGATCTTCCTTACATTTCAAAAGAAGAAAACTAATAGTAATTTATCTCAAACATTTAAGAGAGATGAAAGCAGACAGTTGACACCAGAGTTGACACCCTTGGATGGGTTTTGTTTTGGGCATAAATTTGTGGTGCTTGGTCCTAAGGAACAGTCTCAGTTACTTAGAGGTTTGTCTGTGTAGACATAGCCACCACAGTTCCAGGGCTGCTTTGCTTGATAGGACTTAAAGCCTGATATATCATTTACATTTTTCTTTACTCCTTCAAATGCCTGTTTTTTGGTATCTCACCATACACCCACTATGTGCTAACTGTCTCAAGAGTTCACAGGCTTCTGATAAGCATGTGCAGAATCTAGAAAGATAAGGTAGGCATCCCTATAAATCACTGAACTTCTTCCCACCCTTTAGTTCCTAAACACTCTACATTTTTCAGAGTGCAGCTGGAGTCTCTCAAAAGTCAACAGATGTCTGGTGTCAGAAGCACGTTTTCCGACCAGTTCTGTGCCTGTTTCGACAGGTGTATTTTTACCTCTTCATTGCAGGACTGACAGTTCCTTCTGCCCATTCTTCCCTAGAGATAATGAAACTCTCTATATTCTCACTGTCTACATGTTCAATGTGTTTCTATCTTCAGCTCACTGTAAAGCACCTGCCTTCTCCACCTCCTCCAATACATGCTTTCTTTGGCCTTGCATGTTGGGTGAAAGTCAGGGTGACTGTTGTCCTTTCTTTTTTCACATTGAGGATATTTTGGTGTTGAACAGGAGTACAGTCTAATAAAGTCTACAAAGATTTGGAGTTCCCTAGTTTTCTTCACAGTAAGTAATACATGTCATTCTTTTGTGAAGCTAATTGAAACTATTTTTCTAATTTTGATTATTGCCTAAGATTAAGCCACAAGCATTCACACATACAGAGTGCTATCATTTCTCCTAGCACAGGGTCCCCACTCTAGCTCGGTGCTCCTAAAGTAAGGAGTGTTTCAGGAGTTTCAGGAGTTTCTTGATGGCCTATGCCTGCCTAGGGACACAGAATATTTTTATTATATGCTGCTTGACTACATTTTCCCAGTCCAATACTGCCATTAAGTGTTAACATTACAATTATATCAAGCCTGGATATATAATATAGCTGAAATAAAAAAACATACTTCTATCCATTGAATAAAAGAAAGATGAACCTAAGCAGTTTTAGAGCAAGCACCAATGAAATTATAAGCAGGACCATGCACAGCAATATCAGGGGATCCTGATTGTGGTCTGAGTTACATATTGGTCTAACAGCATGGTGGCAAGATTAATTTTTCCAACAAAGCAGAGTGGCTGCATCCAGCCTGCTTATTTAGAAAGATCTGTGCTTTGTGCTATCACCTAACTCACATGCAGAGATTATGTGGAAAATGTTTGTTGTTATTGCTACAGCAATACCATAAACCATGCAAACAACTGAACTGCTTGAACAATCATCAGCCACTGCTCAAGGTTTGACCTTCTGTGTGTGTGTGTGTGTGTGTGTGTGTGTGTGTGTGTGTGTGTGTGTGTGTGTGTGTGTGAGTGTGTGTGTGTGTGTGTGTATGAGGATGTGTGACCAGTATAGATGTAGCCTACAGCACTCTGAGAAATCTGTTCATTTTGTCATCCATATAGCCCTGTGCCAGCAGAATAAAAATTCATCTTTTTCAGCATTTATATTCTTTAATTTTTTTTCATGTTACACCCAGGTTTTTCTTCACTTCATCGTTTGAGGACACAGTGCTTGACAGCCATCCCATTAGCAATCTGAATTCTAGATATGCTTTATGGCATTTGTGTTTTGTTTTATTTCCCTATTTCATTTATAACTCCTTTCCTTGACTCTTTACAGAGGCTACAACCTCTTCTTGATAAAAAGGACAGTTTTATTTGGAAACCTATCAGCCCCAACATATATCCCTGTTATATTTTTCACTGTAAGTAGGCAGTGCTTTGGTTTGATTTCAAGTTCTAGTGTCTACTTTCTTACCAGCTTTAGAACACCACAGTAGGCAATAATACATAAAAAGGCCATGTTCTTTAAGTAGTTTTTATTAACAGAGTTGATTTCAGAGATGCTGCCCTTGCAGTCAAACAGGTATGCAAAGACTGACCTCCTCTCAAGCTCTTCTGTATTACAGCCTGTACTCCTCAGACTGGATATTAGGGAGAATTTCTTTGCAGACAGTGTGGACAAACACCGGAACAGGCTTCCTAACGAGGCAGTTGATGCCTCAAGCTTGTTAGTGTTTAAGAGGCACTTGGACAATGTCCTTAATAATTTGTTTTAAATTTGTCCAGCCATGAAGTTTTCAGGCAGCTGGACAAGGTGATTATTGTAGGTCACTTCCAATTGAAATATCCTATTCTATTCTACTGCATTCCACTCGTTCAGGTTCAGTGTAGGTTGCTGCAGGAAGGAAGCTACCACTTAAATATTCTCCCACCCACTTTCTCTGGAGTTAGAGTAAGCAGGCGCAAAGTCCTAGGTATCTGTTCATCCTAGGATTGAACCTTGTTCCACTCCACTCAGACATAGTCTAAGTCACAACCTAGAGACAGTTCCTTAGGTACCAGCCTTTAAAGAATATCACAGAACATCCATTGCTGAAGAAAGACATCTGCATCCTCTGGATTATGTAAAACAAACATCTGGCAGTCATGGCTTCCTCTTAGCCCTGCTTGTTGTATGTAGTAAATGGAAGTCTCAGCTCCCACAACTGTCATTTGGCTTCAGCAAGACCTATGACTCCCTTTCTGTGAGAAATGAAGAATAATCTGGCTAAATCCCAGTTTCAGAGCTAGCAAACACCAAAGGTCCAGTCCCTCCTGCTGTTTTGAAAAGCTGGCTCCCCACTTCCAGGGATTAACAAACTATGCAGACATTCTTAGGAACCAAAAAATCAGCAGACTTCTGCTTTGCAAGCTCCATCAGAAATGAGAAAAGCTGTTCCACACTTCACTGCCACAACCAGCAATTTTCAAAGCCCTGGAGTAACAGTGATATTAATATCAAGCAAACTTTTGATTCTCGTCTTTTGAATCTTGCTGCATCTCAAGTGAACATGTGGAGTGTTCAGCAAACTCTGGACTAAATTATTTTTAAGCAAATAAATACACAAACATCCTATAATAACAAGCCAAATCCAGAGAGCTAGCACCCAATAAAAGCAATGAAAAAGGCATCAGTGTCTGCAAGAGCATTTTGGAGTCCTAGCACATTCTCAGAGGATAATATAGCCCTGCCTCACACTGTATTCCAGTAATCATTCCCATACCAAAAGTCCCCACTGAGGCTGGAACAATGCACACTGTATATACTGTCCTTCTATTGTCTCTTTTGTCTTTGCCTAAGGAAAATACACTGATTCTGCTGACTGTAAAGGCTCTGTAGCCACAAAGCTGAAAACTAGATTTTCCTCCAACACAAACAAAACTAAGTTAAAAGGGAGAGAAAACACACAGGGGGACAGCGTGTGTATCTCAGCAGAGCTATATCCTTTCTCACTTCAACTGTGCTCTGAGAGATGAAAACATAGTTAACACAGGCAATTACTACATAGCCTCTTTTAAAAGGGGGGCTGCAGAGACCTTCTGAATGTTTATTTCCCGCTTTATATGTAAAACCCCAAAATGAAACATATATCTCTACATTCCAGAAGAAAAATAAAGTCTTATTCACCTCAGGTTCTCCCAAACCTCAAGAACAGAAAGCTTGCTGTTTTAAAATTTAGTAACATTCAGGCAGAAAGAGGTCAAGGAGTGACTTGTTAATTACATACAATCATTTTTACCATTTTGAGACCTCTGAATATTTGGGCTTCGATTTCAAGAACTCATCTTCTACTCTAACAGCTATCTCTTCTGATCTCTAAATTTCCCACATGAAAACAGCCATTCTGTAGCTTTCATGTAAATCTGTATATTCCCTACAAGTGTTCTTTAAGGGTTTACAGAGCTAGTATGACTACAGTAAGAGTCTCGATATTTGTATTTTCTACCTGTCCCAAAGTACACATCCACCTCCCCTCATTAGACTTCAAGTAAACCTTTACCAATGTATTTATTGTTTGGCCACATTAATATGCCTGCATAGTTATGGTAGCTGAATGAACATAGTTATGGTAGCAGAACTGTGGCATTCAGATCTGCTACTACTGAAGAGCAGAATACATCAAATGCAGTGGGAGTTAGTAGGAGGATTAGTAGAGGTAAAGTTTGGTTTGCTTATTATACAAGTTTGCCTTTGACATTTCTCAGTGCACAGTCTGCCTTTTAGGATCAAAATTTGGTGATCTACTGCAACAATGACAATAAAGACCCTATTACCACTATTGAATCAATGGGTCTTGCACTGTAAATACAGTACAAAATACATACATGCATAAGCCTGGCAGCTGCTAAACTCATTGATATATAACACTAGTCCCAATATAGTGATATTTCACTTCTGGAACTTTATAAATTGTTAAAGAAATAAAATCTGCCTTTGGGAAATAATGTTTCTTTATGTATCATCATACCCATTCCCTCCCTCCTCCCCTCCCTTTGAGACTAAAACAAATAGTGTCGAAGCTATAAATCATCCCTATTGGCACTGAAAAGCCCTCAGAGATCTTCTTTCTGTGCCATTTCAGTAGACAGAAAGTCTAACGTACAGAGAGGTGATGTTGCTTTATTTTTTTTTAAGCAGAGAGTCAGAAAAACATGTCCCTCCTTGATCTCTTCAATGTACAACAATATTTCTTCAGTCATATTAAAGTCATTACACACACTCCGAGTGGTTTCAATGAAAATCACTGGGAAATGGAGCATGCCTGGGAATTTTAACTATCATTGTCTTTTGTAGAGAGGCGCATCTTGAAACACCATTTAAACACTGCAGGCCATGCCAATAACAGGACTGAATCAGTCACTCTGTCCTGAAATGAATACGGTTTTGAAAACTCATTTGCAGAAATTCAACCTCCATTGCTTGTTTTTCACTGACCACTGTCGCCCAATCTATAACTGGATAAGTAATGATCCAAGAACTGGATTCATATCATGAAATTCAAGTTGAGAATTTCAGTAGCTTACTTAAAACTGTTTTTCTGCTATTATTCCTGAGGGAAAACTCCTTTCCTAGAAATTGGAACTGTTTTTTTTCAAATGTTTGTCAAGCATTTCTGAAACATCCACCCATCTCCATTTTTAAGTAACATGAACTGTCTTTTTTTTACCCAACCATCATTTCTTAGCCTCATTTCCTTTGCTCTCACTTCAAGAAACTGGGAGAAAAACTTAGAGGTTTTTCAGAGCTTCTGAGCTTGGTAAACATGAGCTTTACATTAGAATTTCCATCCGTTACAGAAAATTCATAGCCAAAAAGAGACAGCTTTCTCTCCTCCCTCTTTTTTTAATCCCTCATTAAAGGAAAAAAAAAAAAAAAAAAAAAAAAAAAAAAAAACCCAAAAAAAAAAAAAAAGACTAAACCCAAACAAAAAAAACAGGACAAAACAAACAATTTCTAGTTAGAAATGAGAAAGTTGCTTTACTCATGAAAGCAAGTAAGTAAAATAACTGTAGTCTGCATTTTTTCATTTTTAACACTGCACAGAGCAATCAGGACAGAATTTCTACTGCAATTGCTCTCCTCGACAGAGAGTCACCTTTAGAGGAAATGCTGAAGCACAAATGGTACAGAGCCATCTCAGCCCATCACTGCAGCATTTGAAAAACCCCTAGGCACAGATATAAACATTTAAAATTTGCTGACAGGATTCCGACTCCTTGGGTCCTACTTGCTTAACTCTCCTGGTTGCACATGGAGAGACTATCAGTAACAGTGGAATTACTCTATGCATATAGTTAAGAGCATGGAAGTATTTTTACAGCATTTGGACTTAAGAGAGGGAAAGATCTTTTATCACAGCAAATTGTATCACTTTGATCTTAGGCATATTTAGGCCTTTGTAAGCTTTCTCTACTAATCTCTGGTTTAATAGGTATGAGCTGGATTCCTATTCCTACATCGGCAGCCTTTGCAGAGCATGTCTCAGAACCAGTGAGACTCCAGAAAGGGAGGTGCGAAGTCTGCAGTCACATATATATTTTATTCTTCTACTGAGTGTATTTCACAAGTGCTCAATCCACACACAGGCATGTCCATGGCCCTGAACAACTCTCTTCCTGCCTGCTGACACAGGTACCTGGAAATAATTTTTGCTGAGCCTTTTGAGCTTTGGTTTACTCTGCACTTGCCCCCATATTGAATCAGCATCTGCTGCCATCATATAATACAGGTACAGACCTCATCCCAACAAGGCTGATCATATCACATCATCTGGCCTGGCATTTGTCTGTCACGCTGGGGCAGGGAATGTGATACCAAGCTGACAAAAAGCAGCACACGGCCCTGCCTGGAGAGCCCCTTTGTTCATCTAAGCCTCCCCTGCTGCTTTTGTAACTCCAAATGGATTTCTGTTTCTCTATCTCCTGGCCTTTTCAAGCCAAATGGTTTGGCCAGATCACAAGGCAGCAGGTGCTGCTCCGCTCAACATTTGCACCTTCCAATCCAAACACACCTCTCCCCATCGACCCTTAAAATCAATCAAAGGGACTTATCAGTTTGTTTCAAGCTTTGATGTTTGTCTGGGGTTTGTTTATCTAGCAGTTTATTCCTGAGAGTATGTTCTTGACATCTTGGAGTAGGTGGTAATTAGCAACAAGGAAGAAGGCCTGAGATAAGAAGTGGAATTTGAAAGTGGTGATACTTGGTGAGGCAGCTGTGCCACATCCCCTCCTGCTTTCACCTTAGCCACTGAGGAGAGCCAGAGAAAGCAAAGGGGTGAACAGCAATGGCCCTGCCCTTTCAACAAACTGCCTGGCTGTGCTGTACTGCCTGGCGTGGTCCTCTGTGGAGAAGGAGTCCATGAGGGGGTCACTTTTGCCCCCTCGTCACATTGCCACCTTCTCTGCTTCACAGACACTCCTGAGGCCGCCTCTGAAAAGCCTTTTTTTTTTTTTTTTCCAAACTTTCTACAAGTTGATTCTGCTGCAAGAGAAATTTGCTTAAAAGAAGGCATAAGGATCAGGTCTAGCCATCACATGACAGTCTATATATCTCCTGTCTTCTACTAAGCAGCATATACTGCACAGATGACTCAATTGCTTCTATGACAGGAAGAATAAATGCTCTTGCATCTCTGCACTTAAGGTGTTCACTACATACAAACAGAGGAACTTATGTGTGGATGTGACACAAATAAGCACATACACTGTACAAACTCTCTGGTGTATTCACACTGACATGGTTTTACTACAGTCAGCAACTAAGCCCCATGCAGCCACTCACTCACTCTCTCCCACCTCCACATGGAATGGGGAGCAAAATCAAAATTAAAAAGGTAAAACTTGTGGCTTGAGATAAGAACAGTTTAATAATTTAAATAAAATTAATAAACTAATAAAACTACTAATAATAATAGTGAAAAGGAGAGAAAGAAAGGAGTAAAACTCGAGAGGAACAAGTGATGCCCAACAGAGTTGCTCTTCCCACACTGACTGATGCCCAGGCTGTCCCTGAGCCATGACCAGCGGCTCCCCATCAACACCCTCCAGTTAATATACTGAGCATTTTGCTCTGTGGAATGGAATATCCTTTCAGCCAGTTCGGGCTCTGCTTGCTGGCAGAGCATGGGAACCCAAAAAGTCCTTGATTCAGAGTAACCACTACTTAGCTACAACCAAAACATCAGTGTGTTATCAACATTATTCTCATACTAAATCTAAACCACATCACTGTACCAGCTTCTAAGAAGAAAATAAACTCTATCCTAACCCAAACCAGGACACATACACACACATATATAGAGACAAAGAGCAGTGAGAAACCAGAGCAAAAATTTTTGCTCTGAACGGTCTTGGACCCAGCATGTTTGAAATATGAAACCAGGCCTGGACCTGAATTTTGCAGATGGCCTCTATCTGCATAACCTTCCTAACAGAATTCCATACAATAATGTGAGCCTTCAATATAGAATGTGGAAGCAAAAGCACACTAACCTACTCCCACACTGCACAGACTACACAAGGACCCACATAAGCACACATTTCGTGCTTAGGAGAGGAAGGGACTCTTGTAATGATGATGCTCCTGAAGCGCCCTTAAGGGCACAGAAAGACATTTATTCTCTGTCCAGGCTTGTGGAGCAAGGCCAGATTTAAGACAATAGTGTGAAGCACGAAATTTTTAGAGTCTAGCTGAAATAAAAAGTTCCCTGGTCTAAACTGGGCTACAAAGTTGCTTTCACAGGTCAGTGAGTGAACTGTAATAGCTAAAGAGAAGACCAACATGTTTCAGGACAACACAACTCATGGTTTACCCTATAAGCAGGCAAGACCAGGATTTCATTTAGAACAACCAGATCATGATCAACTCCCACTTGCACTCTTCTTTTTCCAGCGCGGGGGTTAGTACTTTGAAGTCCACATTTTTGTTATGATTATTGCATTTCTCAAGGCTCCAAAGCACTGAGGTTTCTAAAAAAGACAAAAATGGTATTCTAGTTTAAGTTCAGTTTTGGCTTTTTCCTTTGATTAGTTGGGTTTGAGTGGCTTTTTGTTGGGGTTTTTTTCCCCCCAGGGAAAAATAATGCATTGAAATTAACCTGAATATCTACGTGAGCAAAAATCCTCTGCCTTTCTCAAGAACAGGCTCTGGGCAAACTATTTTACCCAGCTGTACTCTGAAGGATCCCTGTGGGAGGGAAGCGCACTTGGCAAGGCACTCTCTGTTCAAGTAGTAGATGACTTCACTCTCATTAAGCACATAATCTTTTCCTACACAGTGTACATCAAACCAAAATTATATTGCATGTGTTAAGCTTATAAGTCCACCTTTTCATAATGATCACATTGCTTGTGTCCCAAGGACATTATAAAGGGGATAATTCTGCCACTGCTTATGATTCTATATGTTGTCAGTAAGCAGCAGGGCTGCAGCTGCATATACTAAGAAGACAGTACTTAATAAAAGCCAGCCTTCACTTTGAGGTTGCCCTTAAACAAAATGTCTTCTATGACAATTTTCGCACAATAACAGTATCTCTGTTTACAAGTGATAAGTCACCATTCCTAAATATCATGTATAATCACAGTTTATATTGAAATTGTGACTCCAAAGCACTGCAAATACCTGTCTCAAGATATTGTGTTACAACCATTTCTTTCTAATGGAGCTGTCTTTGCCTGTTGGCATTAATTTATCATACAGGCATCAGAGTATTAGCAGATACAGTTCTTTCACATGTGTAGGAAACCAGTATGACAATGTAGAGTTCATGATCCTCAGACTATTAAGTCATTTTCTTTACTATATTAGACATCAAACACTGTAAAGAATAAACAAGAATAAACAAAAATAAACCCACAAGAAAAACCCTCAGCAACATTTTGCATTCTGTCTATCTTTTATAGCATATGAACATGGAGTTTTTGTTCTGTTCTACACAAAACTCAGTAACATAGTCCACTTTCTGTTCCAGTGTTTGGTGTCAACAGAAGTTTAGGATCTAGTTCTGGTCCACACTGAAGTCATGGGAACCTTATACTTGACGCTAATGGAAATTGGATCAGTCCAGTAACTGGAAAGGCTGAAAAGAATCCCAGATGCTGCATAAGAAATGAACTATCCACTGAGGTAGTCCCTCTGCTCTAGGAAGCTGCCACTGGGAATTGCTGATACCTTTCTATGAAAACGCTGCAAAAAAACCTTGTGTCAGATGTCAAGGCTGCCAGCCCCATAGAGAGTTTTAGTGACACGTGAAATTCTTAAAAATCTAAACAAAAAAAGACCCCACCAAGTGAAAGAGCTAGTTGTTTGAGCTTTTACTGGAGAATAGAGACATTTGAAAACAACAAATTATACTGTTAATTTTTCCTTTGATTGAGCAGGTTAGCACAGTTTGAATCTGGTTTCCTGAGCAGCTGTGTGAGGCAGAGCTCTTCACATGTCAAACATAAAGTAAAACAAAACAGGTTAGCAATTTTATCTTCATTTCTTTTTCATGACTAAGAACCCACATTATTTGCCTAGCAGTTGTGAAAGCTGCAAATGTACTTTGCATGGTTTTTTTACTTCTTCCACAAACTTTGCAAATGGGACAGCATTCTGCTGTAGTGTGTGGAATTTACCCCTGCTGACATTAAAAAGGTGCATCCACCTCAGATTTAGTCATGGCATTGATATGCAGAGGCAGAACCACAGTTAAAAAAGAGGATACAGTGATTCAACCTTTCTTGAAAAATGACTCAAAGGGGAAATTGAATGCTCTGGAATGACATACTTCAGTGTAACCTGTTGTGACCATGCCCTCCTGCCATACCATAATCTCCATTTCCCTTGGAAATTAGATAGACACACCAAGCACACTTCAGATATAAACCACAACAAAGGCAGCCAGCTTCCTATTTGTCTGCCATATTTTACGCAGCTGACAGGTCCCAAAGTCTTGCTGCCACTATGATCCAATTCAGTGTCACTTGAGACACCCAAGGTTAGTTTATGTAAGTAAGAGGGGGTGTAAGAAATGAAAACAAAATGCACCTAACCGTTAGCAGAAAGCAAAAAGGGACTGTGAAAAGGAAACAAAATAAAAACTATAAAATCTTGACATAATTGTCATCAAATAAAATAGTAATGGATCCTTTGCAAGAAACAGTTCTTAAAATTGCTTGCAGTGACAGGAGGTTTTCACATCAGAGTATGGACTCCTAGTAGAAGAGTGTATTCTACTCTAATCTTAAAACAAAATGATTTTATAACTGAAACATAAGTCTATTTCTAGTCATCTGCTGTAGACTTTCCTCATCAATCTCTATAAATTGCTTTCCTTTCTTGGTTTTTAAAAGGAACTTTCTACCTTGTCCATTGTGAGAACAAGCAGAAATAAACATTAAGTTAGCACACAACAAGTAAGCACTTGTGGCAATCCATCCATGCAAGCGAGAGCCCTAAGAGGGCTAAGTTAGTCTTTTACTAATACATAACTAGAGTTCAGGAAAAGTTGCTAGCTGCTGAGTAGTACTCTTTGGTTACCTAATGCTTTGCACAGCATATAGAATATGGACTTCAGCAGTGTTTTCTGAAAACAAGGTAGCAATATTTATCCTTGCATGTTTGTGGGAACATCAATGAAGCATTGACATTTTGTTGCATTGAAAGATGCCTGAGAATTCACTGCTCAAATATCTTAAAAAATTAAGAGTAAAAAACACACTTAAAAGTTTCCTATTCCTCTCCTGCTCATTGCAACAGAAAATTCATTATAATCAGATTCTTTGCATGGACAGTCAGTTTTGCTTCACTGGCTTGGGTCAATCAGTGTTTGTTTACAACATCAAGGCTTTCAATACATAGCAAGGCTTAATACAGATTCTGGGATAGACAAAGGAATAATAAAAATGTTAATTATGCATAAATCCTCATTTCCAAATTTTCATAAATCTCCATAAAGCTACTTTATAGAATCATTGCAGGAGTACACTGCAGGATCAACGAGTTCGACCTCTGAGTGATCACCACCTTGGCAAATAAACCATAGCACAAAGTGCCACATCCAATCACTTCTTGAACACCTCCAGGGATGTGAGTCCATCACCTTCCTGAGCAGTCTATTCCAATGCCTAATACCCTTTCCATGAAGAAATTCTTCTTAATGTCCAACCTGACTTTCTCCCAGCACAACTTGAGGCTATGCTGTCTTGTCCTATCACTTCTTGCCTGGAGGAAAGGCCAATTCCCACCTCAGTACAATCTCCTTTTAGATAGTTGTGGAGAGTGATAAGGTCAACCAAGAGCCTCCTTTTATTCAGGCTAAACAACCTCAGCTCCCTCAGCCACTCCTCATATGACTTCCTCTCTAGACTCTTCACCAGCTTTGTTGTCCTTCTCTGGACACATTAAGGACACTTCAGCACCTCAATGTCCTTACAGTGAAGGGCCCAGAGCCGGACACATCCCCTGTGGTGCAGCTTCACTAGTGCTGAGTACAGTGGGAATGATCGCTTCCTTGATTCTGTTGATACTTGTTATGACCCACATCACTTATTCTGACTTATGACTTCCTCTGAAAAGTCTGAGGAAATTTATTCAGTCTCTTTCTACATCAAGTCCCTTGCTGTGAAATACAGACTTTCTTTGCTCCTCCATTTTCCATGTGGTTTGTCTGTTTAAATTCCAATTTCTCTCAAAGGCATACTTTTTCTATACTCATTAGCGTGTTAGGATGCACATTGGGTGACTGATCCACATGCTGCTGTAGCAGCAACAATAATGAGTCCTCAGGTGTTCTTAAAGAGCCTGAAAAATATGCTTTTAGCTAAAGCAGAGGCTCCTGTTTTCTGCTCTACAAAAAAAAGGGAAAAACGTCCCTGCAACTGCCCTACTAACTCCAAATGAATCTTCTCATTCAGCTACATTGAGGATAAGCTGGTTATTTGCACAAGCAGAAGGCATCTCAGAAGGATTTTTCTGTTGGATAAGGATTTTGTGAAATTTTAGTATCTCTGAAAAATCATTAGGAGGCTGAAGCAATACGCTTGCTTAGCAAAGTCCTAGTATAAACTATGGCAGAAGGAACTGATATGAGGGCTCTTGTAAATGTCTCATGAAAGGCTAATACCAAGAGCCTCTAAGAACTGTGCCCTTTCAAAGAAGACAATAACCACGAAAAGACAGAAGAGCTTATGATTTTATGTTTTTCTCATAGTTTTGCAGAATTCTGGTGTTTTATAGCACTAACAAACTATGACATTTGGCTTTCTCATGAGATTTTGTTTCCCAGCTTGTGGGGATACCACAAAAGTACAAGATGACATGATATCTGGCAAAATATATAGCTCACTAAGGCATTAAAAAGGCCAATAAAAATCGTAACGCAGCTAACATACTGAGTTACCCAATTACATATCTGGTTCATCCAAATTTGACTTTTTCCCTTATTTCTTTTCTGTCTGTCTCCCGTTTTGATCTCATAATTCTATACACAGAGCCCTAGCAAGACTTCATCAAGAAGGGCCAGTCTTACTCACACAGGCAGAAAATTTGGTTTGGGGGTCGGTTTTAGCCAACTAGCTATGATGATGACCAGTACCCATTAGCAGTGAAACACCAATGAGCAGATAATCTACTTGCCACAAAGAAAAGGTTAACCAATCCATATTGCTCCTCTCTCTCTATTACTCTTCAGTTTGGCACTAGAATGTCTAGCCACAGACACAGAAATTGTTCTGTAATGACAGGCATTACCAAATATAAACAGCTGGTAACCCTAAAATTAGACCTGCTGGCTGTCTCTTGGTTTGGGGATATGTTTTATTATGCCTTCCAACTGGCAAGCAAACTTTAAAGTTAATTTAACCCATTACAAGACCCTTTTATCTAATGGTTGAGCCTGCTGCTTTATATACACTCTCTTTATTCTTATGAGATCTGCCAGCACAGAATTTAGCTGAAGCTAGTTGAAAATTTTCCATATAAAATGTATTCTGGTAGATAACTGCAGTTCTTGATTAAGCAAGATTTTTACATCTGAAGTTTTCAGAAAGACCTCAGCTTTCAGGTGTCCAAACAGAAAAAAAAACTGTTCAGTAACATAACTAAACTAGAATAACTTTCAATTTTTAACTGCAAGGCCTCCTAGACAAGGACTCGTACAATATACTATATATGACAGGAAGGAAGCGATAATGATGATTATACTCCTCAGAGGCATGCAAGTGAACAAACCTGGTGTATAGCGAAAAGCTCAGGTATAAAATATTTTAACCACACATAGTGTCATGCATCACGTAAAAACATTTCTCAGTCTAAAAATTCCAGCTGTTTTGATTTTCATTGTATTTTTTAATGTTCTCTGGGGAATAATCAATGAAAGGAAATGTAATTTTTGCACCTACGTAGAAACAGATTGATATCTTCAGAGTTTGATATGCATGCCTGAACACTGGCTGCTCATCTTTAATAAATATATATTTAGGGCCTTGATTTTTACACATGTGTTTGACTTCTTTTTCGATCTCTGAGCTTAAAATTAGCTGGAATACTTGAATAACAAATTTATGGGGTTTTTTTAATTTTATGCAAACACTCCTTCTTTAACACAACAATATTCGTTCTGTCTTCTCATATTATCACCATTACTGGAGGCATATGATGAGTTTAGTAGTACTGCCAGATTGTATTAACTTGTTTCATTCATTTTCCTTGTGTAGAAAAATAAAGCTGTATATAAAGCTGAATCTCTCCTGCAAGAACTGAGCAAACTGAACTTTTCTATGTTTAGTTTAAATGTTAACAATGACTGAGGGTCAAGCTATTTGCTCTGACATTCACAAATGCTCCGACATTCACAAATGGGTGGAACTGCTGACACTCCATTAAAACTGTTAATTAGGGAAAAATTTAGGTGGGAATCACACTTGTACCTTGGTCACAGGGAAAGCTGGCAGGCTCAGGAAACCTTGCACCAAGTACAGAATGAAATGGCACCTCATGAGTCATGCACTGAAATCACTTCTAACTCGGAGCAGCACACATCTGGCAGCAATGAATGGTGAATGATGGGATACCTTTTCTTCCCCTCTCCTCTAAGGCTACCAGAAATCCCATAACTGACTTCTGATTCTCAGGACTGCTAGCAGTAACAGTACACAGACAGGGGGAGTAAGTCGTGAGATTTTAATTCAACAGCTTTTCCAGGGTCTGCACAGTCTGCAGAGTTGCAGGAACATCACACGGGATCGGGCATGTATCCAAAAACACGAGGGCACCACCTTCTCATGGGCATTCATCGGACTTTTCCTTCAGGTTTTCAGGGAAGTAAGCTTCTACTCCATGGCACCACAAAAGCTGGAAAATGGCCTGTTTCGTGACTGTCAGAATCTGTTAACATGCCTTAATAACATGAAAGGTATAATTTAATAGCAATTGTATGCTACATCACTAAAAGACATCAGAGCTCATTTTGTTCACTTCATTTTCCACAGCTTCTTTATCTGTCTGAGTTTGTAGGTTAGAAACTCTTCAGTATTTCCTAGAAAACTTCATGCCTCAAAGGTCGTCATCTCCTCAAATGTTAAAACATCTCATTTTAAAAGCACAATGAGAATACTGAAATAGTTTGAAAACACATTACTGATTTGGTTGAGAGTACATCAATCTTTGAAAATTTTCTGGTCATTTTATCAGCTTGTCTTTCACCCTCACCTTTCCAAAATAGAAGGCAAATATACTATTTTAGTGCACCGCTACAGAGGCAAGTGAGGGCAGAATTCTGCTTCATTGTACAATAGAATTCACAGTAGTTTGGTGAGTCTTAGTGTATCACCAGGCATACAGTGCATTACTGAGTCGAGTGGAAGTCAAGGATCTATAGCAGACTACTTATCCAATTTCATGTTGACTCTGAATAGTTCAGTCACAGAATACCAAAGAAGAGCCTGTTGGAAAACTTTCAATTCAATGTTTGGGGACTTGATGGTGTTTTTTGGTTGGTTTTTTTTTGGTTTGTGTTTTGTTGGGGTTTTTTCTTTTAAAAAAGCACAGTTTCTTTGAAACCAAAACTAGTTGTGTGAGTTTTCACTAAACTTGTTTCAAGAAAATTTCTCAGAATGATTATAATTTTTTTGGTTAAAATATAAGGGTGGGGTTGGCAGAGAGGGGCAAGAGACAAACGAATAACTGGGAACAACTGTGGAAATGCTGTCCCAGGCTGCCCTTTTGGTTAGGTCACCGACTAGAGTGTGGGAAAACTTGAGTTCATACTTCAGTTCTACCTGCTCCAGAATAGTGTCTTGGACTGGACTGGTTTCTTACATCTCAGGTAAGTGTTATGTCCATTAGATGAACTGTGTCACAGAAGCACTCTCTGGACTGCTACTGTTCTTTTTACAAAATTAGTTTTCATTGAAATAGAGGCTTCAAGCTGAGACTCCCTACATCAGTGTCTTTTTTAGTAACTCTTACCTGTCCTGGAGGAGGACTCTGTAGCAAAAAAAAAAAAATTTAAGGAATGGGCTTCATGTTCATGAATGTTTCATGTTCATGCTACAGAATGCCAAAACAGATGTGTTGCAAACATTTTTAAGGGAATAATAGAATCACTAACCATCTAGTTTTACTTCAGGACTGTAAGACGTAAAGGATAGACATAGTTCAGGGAAGAGAATAGCTTGGTTGTAGAAGGTGTTTGAGCAAAACTCTTTGCTGTTTGCTTCACGGTTACATTCAGTACCATTTTTTGTTCACCTTTATAGTATATGCAAAACATTGCTAAAATAGGAGAAGCAAGAGGAATTCAGTCCAACTTTCCCCTGAGTAACTATTATGGAAGTAGTACTAACTAAGAAGAGTGTCTGCTTCTCATCAAAATTATGCCAAACTTCACACAAATTGCGTGGGCGCATTTTCATCCTATTACTCTGTACTTCTGTCTCCTTTTACTCTACAAGCAACAGAAACAAACGTTCCTTGTCCATCCCTTTGTAAGAATCTTAGAAATATGAGTGGACTAGTCTATTAAAGGGCTCATAATAAAGCTTAGAATCAGCCAGTGGACAAAACAAATAATAGTTTTGCTCATCTCAGATGTACTGAGGTAATATTTGGGTAGCTGTATCCTGCAATCATGATGTAAATATCTTGCCACAAAAAAACCTTATTAACATATAAAAATTCACTTAACACTGCAAGTACAATGCTTTAAAGAAACAACTTCCTTAACTGTCACTTTCATGTCTTTGTCCAGAACAGAGATGTTTAATTTCACACATAGAAAAAAAATCAAGCTAGCTCTGAGGAGGAAGAAATGCACTCTTATGCTTCTGTCTACAGAGTCATGGGCATTTTTTTGCTAGAGCTCCTTTACTTTGAATCTCATAATTAGCTTCTTCAGACAAGGAATCCTCTCTCCCTTATTCTAACAATCTCAACAGCTGTGCTGAATTATTTTCTTTTTTTTCCTCTATTGTGATATCACTGTTATGTGAGGATTTGTTCTTGATTAGTCCTGTTTTTAACTTGAACATGTTATATCAAAAGAAGACATTGAAAAGAATTGGAAAACTGAGGGATATTTCAATCCAAATTATAGTCATTAGAAGGAAATTTTAATGTATATAAGAAATTAAGGAATAATTGTGTGTGTACACATATATATAGTAGCGTTCTAGCAATTGATCATTAATACAGTAAGAAGGAATGCTAGAAAGGTTCATTCTTAACCAACACAACAGCCTTTGAGAAGAGAAGGAGAGGGAAAGACTTTTGAAATGTGTCTTCTACCAAGTACAATAATGCTGAGTGTCTAGAAATGCTTATGACAGCCAGTACAGTGTAACAATAAGAAGGTAAAGGCCTCCAAGCAACAAGTGCAGTTGATTAGAAAATGAGAACAACATTGCAAGTACACTGCACAGGAGATAAAAAGGCAGAGGAGTTCAATGCACGTTCACAGACTTTGTACAAGAATATACATGTAACTCACAAACAGGTTGTACCACAACACGAGGAGAAGCAAGTGCTGACTGCAAAATCTATCATCCTGTCAGATCCCTTAAGACAAGGGGACCTTATTCATAGACAGGCCACATCTTGCATTCTTCCCCCTATTCAGCTGGTTTTGCTAACATTTGTTCACTTGTTCTTTCCAGAGCAGACATCAAGAATAGGAGTAGCGTGGTGGTCTTAGCAATAATCAGGCTCTGACATCAGATCTGGACGATATTTTGCTCTCCCTTCCTTATCTAGATTTTCTGAGCTACTTAAGCATAAATCTTGTTTCTGTTATACCATAATGAACTTCTACCCTGGTTATCCAATTGCAGGAGTTTGGACCATAGAAAAAGTTGATGGTGCCAAACATTTCAGTCTGGGAAGACTCAGTGAACAGTTTTTATCTCCTGTTATACACCATTTTTTACAGCACCACTTTACTAGGAATTTTAGAGTACAAAACCTTTAAGACAAGGCTGTCCTCTTACATTAGGCATGGCTACACTTCTTAACTATATGAGCAACCTGCCAAGCCCATTACACAGCCTGTAAGTGCAAAGGAGAGATGACACAGGTCACTCACAGCACCAAAGGGAAGGGCAGTTCTAGGAACTAGAAGCAGAGGTGACCTGGCAGTGCTCTCACAGGCATTTCCTTGCCTGCTATTGCATCAGTCAGGTCAAACATACTAATGAACATCAGGGATGCCAGCAAGGGTCGCTGGTGTGAGATGTATCTGCTGCTGTGCCTCCCCTGACAGCACGACTAGCCAAGAGCTTCTTACCTCCCTGCCACTAAAGCTGCAGCTGAATTCCTCAGGAGCTACTTGCAGTCCCTAAGACACAAGTCAGTTATGTCCTCACATGCACGTGAACTGTCATTCACTCACGGCACAATGGAGCTTCAACCTTTGTCTGGCAGTGGGGCTGATGCCACTTGACATATTAGTATGTAAAATCAGACCCTCTGCACTGCCAGTGTTTAGTGACATGAAAACATTATTTTGGAAGGTATCCTGTATGACAAAACCCATGCAACATTTTTAAGTTCCCACAGCTGGTTGCACCACTTGATTTCTATCCTAATGAGCAGCTAGTCTCGGTTTCTAATAGTTTCTCTACTCAGTGCTGTCCTAAGAATAGAAATTATAAGATATCAAAACAAAGAGTAATTGTGACAACAGGTAGCATTGGTCAAAGAAGTTTTAGGATTTTTTTTTCCCCAGAAACTGCCTTTTAACAGAGGAAAAAATTGCAAGTTTTGCAAAAACTGTTTTAAATTTGGTTGGGTCTTTTTCAAAAAGGAAAATAGAACCCAAAAATTTTCTAGGGAAATATTTCAGACTTAAATATATTAAGAGTCAGGGGAGCAAGTAGCATTTTGATCAGGACCAAAAATGTTTTCATCAACTTTTTTTTTTTAAAGGCAAAAGAAAATCATACATTGCTTATTAAACTGGCTGGTGAACTGAGATTCAATAGGGAACTGGAATTGGAAATGGAAATATTAATTGGTAGATTGAAATACAGTGCTGTCTAGAAAGTGATATTATGACAGAATTATTATTTTCTACATCTATTTTGCTTTGCATTTGCAAAGCTCAGCTACAACTCTAATTCATCTTCATTGGTTTATGTCAAAAGGATTTTCATATTTTTAAAACTGCAGACACATAGGTAGATACAGATATCCCTATACGTTAAGTGATGCCTTCAGCCATCTGAAAACTCTTTTTGATCTCTCTGATAATACCAGGAAAGCATTGATCTGAAAAGACAGATTACCACCAAGGATTAGGCAGTACAATAGCATTCTAAGAATGCAAGAGGATGATGAGGTTTAGCAAACAAGCTCCAAATATATTTGAACACAACATCAAACTCTGGTCCAAGTTACGGGGATATTAGAAGAGAAATGAGGAGGTACAGAATTGCCTTGAAAAATTATTTTATGAAGGGGGGCGAAATTGTCTATGTTTTAACTTAAAATCAAGACAGAGCTAACTGAGAGTGAAAATTCTGCACAGAAGACTCTTCTCAGGCTGAATGGATAGAGACTCAGCTACACTGATTTTCTTGAGACAATCCTTTAAGGTATGTGGCTGGAGAAGGTCACTTTGCTGTTGCTGCTGACCTCAGGCAGTATGACACAGTGAAGACAGGATTTTACAAAGCACTTTTTTTCAAGAATACTTTTTTTTTTTTTGAAAACTAGCTACAGTAAGTAGAGTGGTTATTTGGTATGCGAGATAAGTATTGGCCAATGTCATTTGAACACACTAGTTTTCTTTCAGCGTTTTGTCACTTGACCAGTTAAATGCTAAGGTTAAAATGCTGTTACACAATATGTATCCACCCTACTGTGTGTCAGAAATGTGAGGAATGTTTGCAAGAAAGAGAAGCTTGCGTACAATTCCTGTCACCAAACCCCAAAGTCAAAATGGCTAATACTTCCTGGATCTGCTTAGCTCACCTACGGATAAACAGTTCACAGTCCATGTGTGCAAACAGGAGCAGTGTTATTAAAACTGGAGCAGCTCTTGGGCAAGATCCAGTTTGCATGTTACATATTCATAAAAACCTGTGTTAGAATGGCTTCCAACAGTGCAAACGTCAATGGAGCCTGCTGGAGCAAGCCTTAGGTATGCTATCTATGTGTCGGATTGCCTAGAGTTCAGAGGAACTTACTGAATGTATTACCAACGGGAATGAAAAAGCTTGCATTAAGGTGGCCAGGTCCAATTTCTGGATGCTTAAAAGTATGTGTTGGTGTCAAAGAGTTTCACGACTTTAATTTTTTTACCTCATTTGTTGTTTGTATAATCCTTGAGAATCTCAAAAAGGAATATTCCATTTTGTTGTTCTTTCAAAGAACACATTAACTTATGTTGTAACAAAAATGTTCATTAAGGCCTGCTTAATAGCACTGATTATTTGTTTATTTTCCTTCTGTGCAGCCTATTTAATTGTGTGTACACATACCTATAATTACCACTTTGAAATGCAAATACACAGTTACTAAGGATAACCCTTCTCATTTTCAAGCAGCTAACACCCTTTTTCTACAAATGTTAATCATATCATAAGCTCCCTCCTGGAAAACAGCACATTTTAAGCACTCCTCACATTGTAGTGAACTAAATTATCCTCTTTGCCACTCTCTGTCACTGTTTCCTTTAGTTTGCCACCAGACATAGCCCCTGGTGAAGGCTACAAGATCCTTTGACTCGTGCACCTGTCAGCTTACAGCTGACATTATGCTGTGTCTCCTCTGAGTGATAGGAACAGAAGTGGATGTATTTTCTGTGTTAAACACTGTCTCATCAAGACTCCAGCTCCACCTGTGATGTACTATTGGAACGTGGGCTGGTACAGAACAGTTTGTTACCCCAATTAAGTACCAGATAGTTTGTTGCTATTTAGTTTCACGCATTGATCGTTCCCATACTTTCCTCTGGGATATGACTTGCTTCCTAAAAGGAGGATTTGAGGATCTGACTGAGCAGCATAATCAGCAGATGCTATCACATAACAATAAGTTATCACATAACTTACTTCCTAACTGTCAAACCCACAAAGTGCTTTCAAAGTGACCATACCAACCCATCTTCCCTTCCACACCTTTCCCCCTCAAGCCCCAACCCTTCTGCAATTACAAACATCAGTGGTTACCTATGGAAGTTTCTCTTTCAGCAGTATTTATGTGAACAAATATTTGCTTGTCCCCCTGTTCACAGAAAGGGCATTAAAGAGGCATGTCAGTTAGTGTGGGCTGTCTTTGAACAGATGTTATGAATACTGTTTTGCAGGATTTGCCCAGCAGTAGATGAGAACAAGTAATGAGGAAACTAGGAACATGGGTAACGAGGCCAGAAGGTGTGGAAGCTTTCCAGGAGCAGGGGGAGCTGGGTGGAGAAAAATTTGCCTTACCAATATATAGACACAAACCTTTCTTAGACTTTATTTGTACTCTTTAATGGTCACTCTCAAGAAAAAGCATTTACCAGAGTAAATAAAGACACATATGCTTCCATATAACTCTTGTAATTCCATAAACATGGTATCTAAGGGTGGGAAATGTTTTTAGAATTGATCTATCTTATTTATTTAAATGGAGGGAAACTGTGTCCTCACAATCAGGTTGAATACTTGTAACTGTAATCTTCCTGCAGGGCCGCAAAGATCCCCTCCTCCTGTGCACTTTTCCACCATTTTGTTATTTGTATAAAACATACGAAGATAAATAATGAGATAATTGTAAAAGGGGTCTCCTTATCTCTTAGTGGGCATCACTAGGAGAAGTAAAATGACCCAAATAAAAATTTCAATCAGTGAATGAACAGATGATATCTCAGTTTAGCTTCAATGGTACTTTAGTAGAAACACCAGCAAAGCAGCACACAAATAACATACATATCTTGTAGATTACATAATTTATTTGGAAATGTTTTTATATAGTTAAATAAACTCCAGAAAACTACAGTGGAGCCTTCATCTAAATTAGCTGTAGTGCCTAAATTCCCATGAGCTATGAAATGTTAAAAGAGAAAAAAAATTAAATACATAGTGTTGCTGAGCAACATAGCTCACCCTTAAACAACTTTGCCTTGTATGAAGTGCTTTAGAAAGGGGCTACTGTAGAGTCTGTGTAAGTACTTGCCCTATGGGTACTGTGATTTTCTTACAATCCTTCAAAAAACAGCTACACAGACTGTTACTGAATTCAATTCTAAGAAGACTCCAGAGTTATTCCATTACCTCTGCCTTTAGTTCACAGTCTCAAATCAAAACTTAAGTTATTCTCTTTTGATTTCATTCATTTAAAAAAAAACACATGAACTTTCAACATGGACATCACTCAAAAACACTTCTGTAGCCTCAACTGAAAAGTGTTGTAGGAAAGTCTCTAACTTTACAAGCAATTGCTAAGGGCAGGATAGACTTCCCACTGTCCTACCCAGATTTTTGCTGGATGCCCAAGGTCTTAGAAAGTGCAGTGCAGAAGGCCAGTGTCTGACAGGGCCTGCACTGAAGTGAGTATGGGATGTTGCCAGATTACTGGCCCAGGGTTGCTGTGTAAGCATTATCCCTAGGTGGAATCAGCCCTTCCCCTGCCTTGCAGGATCCCTCCTAGTGATCACAGAATCTCAAGACTGTCCCCAGCTATTTAAAAAACAAGTTTTTCCCCACAAATCAGTAATCTCACTCTTCTGTTCTCACTGCCACTGGGGTGTTTAGTAAGGCAGCATTGCATTGCTCAGTGCTGACTTCAGCTCCTACACATCTGCATTTTACCTGCATGTATCTAGGTGCATCTGCAATGATATTTATAATGACAAGGAAGGGGTTAACCCAGGGAGCAGGTGGAAAGCAACCCAGCTGCAAAAAGATTAAAAAGGTGGTAGAAGAATCCAGTCTGAAAGGAAATAAGGATGTCAAACAGGCCAGGAGAGGAGGGTATGAACCTGGGTGGGGAGGCTGCCTGGGCCACCCTGGGCTGGGGGGAGCCATTAGGTTGCTGTATTGAGGTGAGGCAGGTGTCTCTTGGAAGCAGTAGATATGGGTTTGGGGCATATATATGTAATCTGTGGGAAAACTGGGGTGGGAAAGGTCTCCATAGGGTGGGAACACTCTCTAGGGAGCCGTCAGTTTGCAAACATCAATCTCCCTAAGCTTCTCAGGAGCTTCCACAAGGGATAGTTCACCTGGTTGGACTAATGTCACCATTTGATTTTTAAAGATCTTCAGGTATTTGCTGCCCGTAAAAGTGGGAACTGAGCACTTAGATATCTCTTTAAAAATTGGGTCTTGCTAAAATTCCTCCCTCAGACCAGACCAGGGCCAAGTTTTCTGCTGAGGTTTGAAACACTATAAATGAACCTTCTATATTGTTGCCTTATGCTTTCAACTTCAGGCATCTCATCCAGACAGAAAAGTAATGAAAGACCTGAAGAAAGTTGAGGGTTGGAAAGGAACAAAGCAGTCCTGTGGCTCTGGGTCCTGTTCCCAAAGCTATCGCTCACTCTCTGTGTGGCCTTGTGCAAGCCACTAATAGGCCAATCCAGCTCCCAGTAAAGTCACTGGGAATTTTCCCATAGACTCCAGTGAATGATGGATCAGGCCTTTAAATTCCCAACCCCCGCAAAGCTGGGACAACAATATCCTTGTCTCACAGGGTAGTAAGGGGACTAATTCATTAATATTCATCAAGCTTTTTCAGATCTACAGATGGAAGGCATTATGTCAGCACAAATTATTCTTAATTATCATTCTCATGGTATTTTCAATTGTCTCACTAAAGCCAAAAAGTTCCAGAAATCTTGTGAGAAAGTTTCTTCTCTGAAAATTGGACCCCATTTCTGGCCCAAAGATGTGTGGAAACAGATACATTCAGATGGCACTGAAATGCAGAAACATTAAAATAAGGCTCTGAATCTTTGGGGGTTTTGCTTTAATCCTGAAAACAGGGTAATGTACAGTGCTGTAGAAAGGACAGTCCTTGAATTTTATAAGAAGCACCTAGAGCTGTAGTCTAGCAAGCAACATGCTGAGACCAAAATATTCAAATTTGACTCTCAAGGCTTGCTGCCAGTGGGAATTCTTTAAGCTCTGCCCCCTGCTATGTCAGAGCATTTTCTGAGGAAAGGTGGGCTCTGGCTCAGCTTCCTTGCCAAGAGAAGGAAAAGAGTCCTTTCCTCCCCACAGCCTTATTGTCTGCTATGAATTAGTCAGGCATCAGGAGCAGGCACAGAAAAGCAACAAGGTCAGTTCAGTAGGCAGCAGATAGGGGATTTCACGGAAGAGACATCTGCATGAGCGAGTAATATAATGTATCATTTGGTAAAAGGAAGAAATACACTGCAAATCTCACATACACACTCACTCATATGCACGCATGTGTATATACGTACATACATATATATATCCCGTAATACTCCCTACAGCTATTCTGCTTCGTGTCCTGGAGAAAATTCACAGGTGTAAAAATCTTCTAAAGAGACTGCAGTACTGTAGAAACCAGTATCACAAACATATAATTTTCCTTTTCCTTGTCATTTCACTCCTTCCTCACATGTTACCACAACCTTGCAGGTAGGGAGCCTGCTATGGTGCTCTGGGAAAGCAGGTAAATGTTAACGTTCTGATGGATCCAGCTCTTTCAGCCCAGGCATTATGTCAAAACTGGTCAAAGGCAGGAAATTAACCTTCTCCCTCCCCCGGCTGTGCACACACGCACAGACACACGCATGCAGAGCCACAGCCAAGGCCTTCGGCAAGCCAGCTGATAGCAATCAGTATTTTGAGAAGTGATAACTCATCTGTAGATTCAGCATTCTTTTGCAGCAGAAGGTATTATGCAAACTAGCCCCATTAGAAAAGCAAACATCAAAGCAAAACATGTTTTCGAAGAGACAAATGCATAAACCATGTGGTACCTGACACTGAAACAGAAATAGGATAATTACTCTTTCTCTCAATGGAAAGCATAGCTGCAGAGGATAAAAAAAGGTGCTTCATGCACAGTGCCCTGTAGTTTCCTGTACTGTGCATGAAAGGGGAGAGCCTGAAAGGGTTGATACCATCCTCCCCAGTGAAGGACAGGAGAACATGAGCTAGAATGCAGCTGGGTGTGGAGCAACACAGGTAGCCATGCTCTCGGCACCAGCTGGAATGCAAGGTGCCACTCCAGGCCTAGGGTAAGTGGGAAAAAAAAAAAAAAAAAGAGTGCAGCTAAGGTTACATAATTACCTGTCTTCATAGTATTCAACTTTTAAAAAATATGCATACCACCCTGACCATAAGTAGCCACGAAGTATGCTTCGTGGGTCCTTTGACTGAAGTCTAAACAGAGGAAGTTCTCTGTAGACAGATTTTTGCCTAGCAGTGGGTGCTGTTGCTCAGTCACTGCTACTAGAAGGGAAAAAAAAGCCCTCACGGGCAGGATGGAAGCTGGAAGGTGTGAAATGAGGCTTTGATGATGCCTGTCACAGTGCTGGTAAAACTGAATAGCCATGTACCATTAATTCACCTAAATGAATTTATCTAAATAAATCGGAGACTATCAGGACTTCAGCAAAATTTGAACAAACTTTCTTTAGGGAGGATATGCTTGCTGAAGTTCCCAGGACAAGTTAGAAGTGCATACACGTGCTCTGTCTTCCCTTCACTTCAGCCCCCCCCCCTCTTTTCCTCTTTCAGAGTCCATTTCTCCAGCACACAGATCAGTTATCAGGCTGGGAGAAAGAGAGAGTGTGAGATGGCCGACCTTGTCCTCCAGTGCCGAGGGCCTGTGGGTTTGGGCCAGGAACAGGAATTCCCTGTACAGACACTGAGTCTGCTGGAGGAGACAGGAGAGCCTGCTCCACAGAAGAGCACTTTGTTCACTGCCACCAAGGAAAACTTGCACAACAGACACATACAACCATGGAAATATGAATATTTTAAAAGTATGTTTTTTCCTAGAATACACAGTGCTCTTATTTCCTTAGGGGGGCAGTAAAAATTGGGCAAGAGCATATTTCCAAATGCATAAGAGTTAGTGACGATATTAATCCTGCATGTTATGGGGAGCAGAGCACCAGAGCAAGATCTGTATAGATTAAAAATTCAGAATTAGTTACTGACATATGAAATGCCCACCAATCACATCTAGCAGAGAGGGTTGGGTTTGGGGTTTTTTTCAATGCTCTCTGCTCCTTAGTATCTTTTCTGTCAATTCATCACTTCTTGGAAACTGCAAAGAGTTAAAATCCTTTTCCTTTTGTGCCCCCAAAGCTTATGGGCATCAGTGTTTGTGTGTATACATAATTTCTGTGTGCAAAATCCAAGGTAGATGCTGGTACCAGAGAATGCAGTTGTGCAGCTGTTATGTGCTGCATCACTAGTACAGGGCAGCCCTTAAAATGGCTTGAGCAGGGCCATGTGAATATAAATAAGACAGAGAGCTAAGACTAGCCTTTTCATGGGGAAGCCTAACCTAATTTCACATGCTTCCTAAGGAATCTTATTACACTGAAAAGGAATTTCTCTTTTTCTAGCCATCTAAAAAGTAAGTGCCACAATAGATCCCCAGGGTTCCTGTAGATGTAACCAGGTGGTGATTCACCCTATCTTCAGTTACTCCATTTGTCTTCAGAGTTACTCCATATATTTCTTTCTTTGTCCTGCCCAAAAAGAAGAATGAGCCCAGATGGATAGTTTAGACTTGATAGCTAACTTCTAGATGGCTAATGTTAACTGGTCCCTTTTCCTAGTTCATCCTTCCCTATCTCACAAGAGCCACATGTGAAAACATTCGTTAAAGATTATGAGTAATTTCTATTCAAAAGACATGTAACGACAGCAGGTGTTGTATTCTCAGCTGTAAATATCCTAATGTTATTTTCCATGCAGTTAAGGCTGCAAGTCCAATCAGTAGCAAAACACAACCCATGTCTCGATGTGGAGGCCATGCCAGTGCCACAAGCCCTATGGGCTGGAGGAGCCCAGCACACAAGGCTGTGGAAATGGAAGATGGCTGGAGAAAGCTCTGATGAGGACACTAGACACCCCTAGCACCAGCTCCCTGCCAAATACACTATGCCACTGTTTACTCGTGGTCTTCTAACTTAAATTGGGGAACTGGCCTAGAAAATAGTCACCACAGGAAACAAAGTCAGCTTTATATGACCTCCTAGACCAAGGCAGGAGCTTTTTGGTGAGAACCTCAGCTGTGGTCCACAGGGTACATGATACATTACCCAGGGGTTACCAGTAAAATTTGTTTCTGGGAACCGCTTCGTCACTGTGGTGCATGTATATGCATATACAGAAAGACTCTGTATATTGCACATAGGATGATGGTTTCATCTTTATTCTGTCCTGATTTAACTCTATCAATAAACATTTTTCTCAAAAAAAAAGAAAAATAAAGAAACTCATTTGAAATCACACACAGTACATTTTAAAAATATGTGACTAGATGGTAGTCAAATATATGCTGATGGGAGACAGAAATTCTACAATCCTATGAGGAGTGTTGCAGTGGTTACAAGTATCTTCCATTCATATTGTGCCACATTTCTACTACGCTAATGCAAATAACTGCAGAGCATAGAGTTGTACCTCTACACTAGAAAAATTTAACTTTGTAGATATCAGAACTCCTAGCTTCTAAGAAGTGTTACTGTGATATTCCTCAACTCCTTTTATTCTTTCCCACTACCTCTCTCAACTATTATCCTTATCTCAAATTCCTCATGCCCCACATTGGGCACCTAAAAGGACTGTGGTTGGGTTGGCGCTAGGCGGATGCTAAATGCCCACTAAAGCCACTCTATCACTCAGCTTCTCAGGTGGACAGGGAAGAGAGAACACAATGAAAATCTTGTGAGATGAGATAAGGACAGGGAGAGATCACTCAGCAATCAACATCATGAAAACAACAGACTCGACTTGAGGAAATTGGTTGCATTTGTGACAATCAAATCAGAGCAGCATAATGAGAAATAAATGAGGAATAAAACCAAATCCTAAAAACATCTTCCAACCAATTCACCCTTATTCCCAGACTCCACTTCCAATTTTTCTCTGCCTCCCCCAGGCAGTATATGGGGACAGGGAGTGGGGACTGTGGTCAATTCAGCACATGTCTCTAATCAGTCTTCCTCCTTAGGGGCATGACTCCTCACACTCTTCCCCTGCTCCAGTGTGGATTCCTTCCATTAGGGTGCAGTTCTTCAGGAACAGACTGCTTCAGTATGGGTCATGCATGGAATCACAAGTCCTGCCAGCATGGGCTGTTCACAGGTCACACGTTCTGCTAGAAGCCTGCTGCAGTATGGGTTTCCCACGAGGTCACAGCCTCCTTTGGGCATCCTCCTTCTCCATGGGCTGCAGGTGGATATTTGCTTTATTGTAGAACTCCATGTGCTACAGGGAGCCTGCTTTACCGCGCTCTTCACCACAGACTGCAAGGGAATCTCTGCTCTGGCACCTAAAATTCCTTCTCCTTCTTCACTGTCCTGGGGATCTGCACAGCTGTTCCTGTCACGTATTCTCACTCCTCTTCCCAGCTGCAGTTGTGCAGGTTCTTTCTCCCTTCTTAATTACATTATTCCAGAGGTGCTACCATCATCACTGATGGACTTGTTCTTGATCATCGATGGATCCACCTTGGCATTGCCTCTATTCAAAATGCGGAAAACTGTTACAAGCTTCTCACAGAAGCTACCCCTGTAGCTCTCCTGCTAACAAAACCTTCCCACATGAACCCAATACACTGTCATCCACCTGCAAATTTTAGTGGGGTTTTAATACATGGCTTGCTTCCTCTTGCCCACCATTCTTGTGTCTCAAATCTTTCTCTCAAAGTTGCTTTCATGGATTATCAAGGATTTCCCAGATAATGTAGACAGGTTTCATGATTTAACCCTAGCCAGAAACCAAGCCCCATGCAGCTGCTCACTCACCCTCTCACCATCAGGATCACAGAGAGAACTGTAAGGATAAAAGCTGGAAAACTCATGGGTTGAGATAAACACAGTTTCATGGGGAAAGAAAAAGCCGCACACGCAAGAAAAGAAACACGAGGAATTCATTCACTGCTTCCAATGGGCAGGTGGGTGTTCGGCCACCTCCAGGTGAGCAGGGGCCCATCACAGGTAATAGTTATTTACAAGAACAAACACCATCACTCCAAATGCCCCCCCTTCCTCCTTTTGCCCCCAGCTCTATATCCCGGGCACAATACCATATGGTATGGAATATTCCTTTGTTCGGTTTGGGTCACGTGTCCTAGCTGTATTTCCTCCCAGTTTCCCCTGTACCCCCAAAATTTTGCCAGTATGGCAGTGTGAAAAGCAGAAAAGGCCTTGGCTCTGTGTACGCCCTGCTCAGCAATAACACAAACATCTCTGTATTATCAACCCTGTGTTCAGCACAAATCCAAAACATAGCCCTATACCAGCCAATGTGAAGAAAGTTAACTTTTCTCCAGGCAACTATATTCCAACTTTATTCCAGACAACTTTACTCCAACTTTACTCTAGGACATTGTAGGATGTGGTTGATCAACGAATGCAAAGAGCCCATGAGCTGTCAACAGGGGTAAGGGAAAAGTATGAATTCAGTAGATCCTGATGCATCTTTGAGCTATGAGATTCTCTAGAGGGAAGGATGTCATTGAAGAGAGCAATGAGGGGAGAACTGCAGAAAATTTCCAGTCATCTGGAAAAAATTGAAGAAGTTTTCAGTGAGTTGGAAACTAAGAATACCACACAAAGGAGGGGAAATCAGTGCACTACTGGAAGACAGTGGAAAAGTGGATGCCTGGGGTCAGGAAAGCCAAGTGAAAGACTTGAGGAAACAGATTGTGTGGTTCAAACTGTTTGTGAACCTAAAAAATATTAATTTTGGTTTAAGGAAAAGATTTTGTTTCCAAGTTGGCAACTATTTAATTGAATCAATTCCTATGTTTATAACTATAATAATTTGAAGGTACCTAATTTGTAAATATCAAATAAGATAAAATCTATCATGCTTTTTTTCTTTTTAATAATATCAGCCAAGAGTATTGGCTTTTCTGTGTAGTCTGTATTTCAGATGTATGCATAAAATTGTCTTTGTTTTGTAGATTGATATCATTACCAAATAATACAGATGTTTCATCCTAACAAATTATATAATGATGGTCAAGATATTATTGTAACATCCTCACACTGAACAGTGAAAGAGGTACATACAGCTTTTTATTAAAACTAGAAGAGTTCCCAAGACCTGTGGAACCCTTTGCCCTCAGGTGAGTTGGCATAGACTGTAACGCATACTTTGGAGTCTGGGAGAATGTTTAACATACGTAAAAAGTTATGCTTTCATTTCTGTTAATGCCAAAGCTCAAAATGTGTCTTAAATTCCACAAATGTACCAAGTACTTGGAGATCACAGCCTTCTGTTTTGGTTTGTCTTTTTAGATGTCCTTTGCATTTGCCAATAAGGCAGTTGGATCACAAACAGAAACACACAAACAGAAAAATAGAAAAAACCATAATTTGCCACTTAGAGATCTGGCTGAAGTACATTACAAGTATGAATGCTGGGAGAATATCATTTAGTGTTACATTGTGGATGATTTCATAACCATTCAGAGCAGCATTCCTGGTGGTAAACGGCTGCTAAACTACATTTGCCTGAGCATTGCTAGGATATGCAATTAATGTTGTTTGCTAGGCATCATTCCTCCATTATGGCCAGTGGTCAGAAGATCCTAACGTGCAGTTAGAAAAAATACCCGTTCAGTGTTTTTTTTCTTGGCACCTACACAGAAAATTCAACTAGTGGCTCTGGAGAAATCTCAAGTCTGCCACATAGGTGGTCTGCTGCCTGCTGGAGAAGTCTGGATACCTTTATATTTGGGACATAATTTTTCTGTCACACTATGCTCACTGCTCTGAATTTTCAAACTCACACTTTAAATCAAGCCCAATGTTTCTCCAACACATAGTTTGAAAAAAAATCCTGAGGAATTATTTTTAGCACTACCATAGAAAAGGTCAGAGGATCCTCACAGAGGTGAGGGTTAGTTTATATACAGGTATGGCATCTACCTGCTTCCTAGGTGACTATAGGTGACGTATCTCCTGTATATTCTAACATATATATACATACTCATTTCTTTCTGTACATTTCTTCCAGTCTAAACTCTGCTTCAGTCATTGCAGAGCCATTTCTGTGCCAAGAAAGTAGAACAAAAAAAGTCTCCAAACACTAAATGGGACTGAACCTCAAACAAGGATACTCGGGTTACAGAGTACACTTGTGTGGGCAAGTGTGTGTGTAAACGTGTGTCTGCATACACTCTGAGATGTACACATGTACACAGGCAAATATGCATATTGTGCACTAAAAACATGTAGTATCTGGCAAGCATGGGAACAGATTCTTTTATTTCATCCAAAAAGCAGCAATTCATGCTGTGCAAAATGCCTGTCTTGGGAGACAGGTATCCCCTCAAACAAATAAAAAGAGAAATGGGGGGAAGGGGGGAAGGAAAAAAAAACCCAAACAAAAAACAAACAAAAACTGAAAGAAAGGAACCAGAAAGCAGCAACAGAATAATAGCACAGCCCAAACGTATTCTGGTCTGGAGAAGAAGCAGTCGTGCTGTTGGTTTGCACAGAGAATAAATTAATTCTGGGAAAAGTGAGCAAAGTCATTACTATTCCCTCCTGAAAAAAATGCAATCTTAGCTCAGCAACTCTGTCCTTGGATCTTAAGTGATTCAACTTACCAAACTTAGAAGTCTGCACTGTCTATGATGATTGTTTTAAAATATCAATATACTAAGGAAGCCTATCTATAATCTGTAAGCATCTGAAATATTTGTAGTGCCAAAACTATTGGTGATTCTCTAATTATGCATAAAACCGATTTTGTTGACTTTGAATAAATGAACAGTAGAAGTTATCTCAATTCAATAAAACTGACTAATTGCATTTGACAATACCATTGCTCCTTATGACAGTTATTGAACTCTTTTTCAAGTTAGACAATATATAGGGCAGAAGTTCAGTGTTCTTCTATTTCCTCTGCTCTCTTCAAGTGGGATTTTTTGACTTTTAAAGGTATTATACACATGAGACCAGATTGGTTGTTCAAGACTTGCATCATGACGTAGGTACAGACTGACTTTACATTATATGTCAAGTTTGAAACAAAAGAAAGTTGCATCTAGTTGGAGATGGAGTAATCCAGAGCTATCAGAATCATGGCAGTGTTTCAACAAAGCCACACTCAAATCTAAAACAGAAAGGAAGAGATACACAGAGACAAAGAGTTCCAGCATGGAAAGTAATACATACAACTTCCTCATGAGGGGAAGAAGAGAGGCAGGCACTGTTCTCTCTCTTCTCTTCTCTTCTCTTCTCTTCTCTTCTCTTCTCTTCTCTTCTCTTCTCTTCTCTTCTCTTCTCTTCTCTTCTCTTCTCTTCTCTTCTCTTCGTGTGATCAGTGACAGGACCCAAGGAAATGGCCTGAAGTTGTGTCAGGGGAGATTTAATTGGATATTAGAAAAAGGTTCTTCATCCAGAGGGTGGCTGGGCACTGGAACCGGTTCCCCAGGGAAGTGGTCACAGCACCAAGCCTGACAGAGTTCAAGAAGCATTTGCTCTCAGGCGCATGGTCTGACTCTTGGGGATGGTCCTGTGCAGGGCCAAGAGTTTGACTCGATGATCCTTGTGGGTCCCTTCTAACTCAGCATATTCTGTGATTCTGTGATCTTTCATAAACCTGAAGGAAGGTTAATTTACTATGAATGGTACCATAAGTCTGATTTCAGATGGAGAGCTTAATCATTATTTGGAGAATAAGAAAGGTACCTAGCACTGAAATTCAGATCTAAAACAAATCTATATTAAAGGAACCCAAAGAAAGGAAGATCAACCAAAGAGAAATATCTAGGTGAAAAGCTACTTTTCTCAAACTAGTCACCACAGCATCTAGAGAAGGAACACAAGAGAGCACTCTCAGAAGCAGCTAGTCAACAAAATGCTTAGAAACATATTTCCTCTGGTTTCACCTTGTTGTTACAGATAAATTAGATCCATAGTAGATAACAAAATGAGTACAACATCAGACTGCGAGAAACTGGTAATACCCACAAAAGCTGAGTCTGCCTTCCTTCTTCTGGGCCTGTATTCCAGAGTAAGTCGGTGGATAGCATTTCTCTGTCCTCCTATTTTAGGTAATGCCTTCACAAACCCTAGACATGACCTTAATACAATTTAGGCAATTCCACAAATGTTCCCCCAAGAGAAGTCATCTGATGGCCACTGTTTTCAGGAATTTGCCTTCTTTACACCAGGATTGCTTCAGGTGACCTAAGAGAATATAAAACAATGCATACTAAGCAATGGATGTTTGGTTTGAATTGCTAAGATTTCTCTGAAGTAGAGTTTTCTACTCTCCCAAATCAAAGTGCAAAATCCCATTTGAATAGAATTAATCTCATAAATTGTAATATAACATCCAGTGGAAATAAATGACTTCAAGGACCAAGTATTCAGATTTATTTCAAAACGCAGGTCTGTGAAAACACACACAGCTGAAGTACCTGCTAAGTTCTATTTGCATATATGTAGATTGAGAAATTAAATTTTAAAAGTGGTTATTATATGGAAAAAAAAACATATTATTGCATACACCAGCAAAAAACACACTCTGGTGCTCACCTAATTTTCTAGTTTACCAAACAGAAACATAGCACATAGTTTATCAATTTCAGTATGCAAGCCTCTTGTTCACGATCTTTAAAAAGGGAGGGAGGGCTCAAACATATGTGAGCATGGATTTAGATGTTCGTGTCAGATACTTGTGATTTTTTTTAGACATGTTTTTCCTGAAGCATTCAAAAACACTATCACTATCCAATGAAATTACAGCATGGAAACCCTCATAGATTGTACTAGAGAAAGATGTCTAACAGTACATTTTGATGATCTCACTCAGTTAAAGTCTCTGATTAAAAGAAATCCTATAATGACCATGGAAAGGCATACTCAGGCCCGTTCACTTTGTCCATCAAGTAGCATTATACTTAGTGCTGAATGTGAGCATAACTTTTTTTGCTGAATCTGAAATGTGAAAAGGTTTGTATTACTAAGAAATTGCTTTTTTTGAAAATATTAATCACTTTCAAATCCTCTAAGTGGATATTTACAGTCTTTTTTTTCTAAATTTGGAATTCTGCAAGGCTCTCAGATAAATTCTAGTAAGCATGCGTTACAAATCCTCTGCTTTTGCCAATCCAACCAGGATAGCTGTAGTTAAAGCACCCAGATGCAGAGCCTTGGCTCTTAACTAAAGCCTAAAAGTTTTGCTGTACAGTCTGGGTCCCTGACCTGATATGCCAACTTAGAGGGCAGCTGACACTTAAACTGGGACCAATCCCAGCCTCAGGCTGCTGTGGTCCCACATATTTGGATGCATAGCCCTGGAGTGTTTAGCCCTCTAGTTAGTGTGCATTACAAACCCTTCCAATCTCAAGAGCCTGATTCACAGAGCTTATGAGATTTTAAAACAGACAGCTAAAGGCTCTGGATTAAGTTTTATGCCAGCTTATGATTTATAGCTGCATTCAAAGCCTTCATGTCAGTCTAAAAGAGGCAGACACCTCAAGTGTTCTCCACTCCCATCAACAGTTGTCAAGGTTAAGGGCACTCAAGGATTCCTAGGTGCAAATCAAAGTGGCGCTTTAACAAACAGAACTGTATGGAAGTAAAATTTGGGTTGAAGATCATATTATTTTGCCTTTAAATTTAGGTTAAATTAGTGAAAAAAAAATTAGAACCTGATTATTTACTTGATACAGGTCTGCAAATTACTGAGTAAATAATTAGAAACTGCAGTAGCGTATTCCCATTTGTCTCATGCCACCAAAGTTTCTTTACACCACACATATATGATAACTTGTGTGCTATAAAGTATGTCAAGACTAATTCACTGACGTTGTGTATTCTTTTATTAGTATAGTTTGACTCAAAATCATTTTGAGGAAAGAAAAAGTAGAGAAAATCTGTAGGGTTGTATTTCCACTTGAAATTAAAGAATGTCTTGGCTACTAGTACAGCACCACTTGGATAACGCTGTCAGTGAGTTGCTGCTGGCATATTCAACTTCAATAAGGGAACAGGGAAGTTGCATTACTTTCAAAAGTTTGAGCACATCGACACTATGCACAAGTATAAGGGTGAGAGAGGAATTCACACAAAAACAGTGTCCTTCTAAGTGGGGAAAGTATAATTATTTTTGTTGCCCATCTCTTGAGTATTTAAAATAAAATAAAACCTACTAAATTCCATTTAAAATATTTTTCAAAAGAAGGAAAAGCAAGGAAAAAGAAAAATGCCAGCAGTGACAAAATAACCAACTGGGATAGTTATTTCCTTTATGAAAAAAACTGTGGTTTAGATTTCCCTTTGGAGTCATCTTCTTAAAATACAATTTTCAGGAACTGTAAGGAGAACACAGGCCTCCAAAAAAGCATTTTGAAAGTATTTTTGTTCAGTGTGAAATATTCATATTTATGCTAATAAAAAAATTGCCTCCCTTTTTGATACAATGCCCATAAAAGATCCCCAAAAGGGAAGCAAGGCTGATGTTTTTGGTTTTTATTTTTACTTACATCTAGCAGACCTTTATTCTCCACCAGCTATGCACTGTATTGAGTTTGTCAGTGTTCTCCAAAGCATTGCTTTTAAGTCTACTATTTCCTTTCCTCAAAAAAATAGAAGCTAAAATAGTGTAAAGAGAACAGTTGGCATTTAGAAAATTAACAGGCCTCGTTTAAAGAGATAAGGCTTATCTGGTAATGATTATATTTGTTTGAATAAGTCAAAATGTAGCTCTTTGCTCAGCCCTAGGTAGTAAAAGATGAGGATTGGAGATTGACATGAATAACTTGTACAGCATTCATTTGAAGCTGATGAGTTTTAAATTTCTCAGACAGAGAAGTATCGCAATTGCTTCTTCACATATGGAAGCTCCTTCTCCCCCCAACAGATCGTGGGACCAGGCCAAGCCAAGCCAAACACACCTAAATGGCTTTTACAGTTTCATCTGTGGCTTTGTCACATGCTTAGTAGGTCACAACCATTGATGTTCGTGTAACAAAAGGAATGCCATGGACCCACATACTACCACAGACCTGTATTTTCTTTCCTTACCTTCATCTACAGAGGCTTCAGTCCCAAAATACTTGCTGGGACTATCAACACTGCTTCTCAGTAACAACGGCCCTTGTCTAAAGAGCATCTCTATTAGCAGCAATTAAATGTATTTCAGTTATTCACATGTGCTGTGGTTACCCCATAACATAAACATACTCAACTATGAAGAGATTTAACTTTCCTGAGCTTGCTGTTATCCTGCCACTCATTTCATTTCAAAAATAATGGTAGTCACACACCACTTAATGGATGAGTGGATCCAAGTTTAATAGGATTCCTTGGGGAACACTAAAAAGGCACATCAAGAGTAAAGATCCAGGGACACAGATCAAAGGTCGATAAACATTTTCAACATGCCGGGTGCATTGGGGAAAAGAAGAAAAAAAACCAGCAGCCTTTGTATCCTTGACCCTTTGCCTACTGTGCACTTTGGACAATCATATGCATGCAATCAGAGCCTAATGAGAGCCTGAGTGACTTGCCAGTTTAAGTATGACCTCAATCAAAAAGTGATTTCTGCAGAAATGAAGAAGGATTAGGAAAAATGTATTCCAATTTCTCATCAAGCCAATATTAACCAAGCTGAGGAAGTTATCTTGCCCCCATAGAATTAGTATTTTATTAAAGAAACCCTGTGCTGAACTTCGGAATTACACAACCAAGCACTGTGCCAAAAAAGCTTTCAGTGGCACAGTCACATCAAAATCTTCCCCAGTCTAACAGGGGATACTGCAGCTGGTTGCATCTGCACTGAACTGCCTCTGTAGCTGATTTTTGAATGAATCCCAGCGGATATTCTATAAGCTTGATAACAGTTTGGTAGATTGGGGGATTTTTAAGGGGGTGTTGGGGTTTGAGGG